>CAXIUB010000285.1:0-73417 GCA_964034835.1 Muscina levida | reverse complement strand
CAAACTTTAAGGTAATCTACTTTTTTATTCTTTAAAATTTTTTTATGAAATCATCTCCTGCCACTCCCATGGTGCCTCCCATAACGGCAAAATATATGACCATTTTTTATTTCAGTCAAATGTATCACCGACCCCCAACATATTTTCAACCCCAACAGATTCTTAGAACATATCTACCCACCTATTGTTGGAGCGCTAAAAGTACTTTGCGCTAAAATAAAATTAAAAAGTACGTTTTGGTATAGTAAAGTCCTTTCCCCTCTTCTATGGCACCTTGTGATTAACAGAGTACTTAAATAATTTAATGTGGATGGTACGATAATTGTAGCATAAGCAGTCGACGTGATCATCATGGTAGGTGGGAAATTTCTACCAACGATGTGCGACCTTGTGAAAACGGCCTATGGAAAGATGCTATGATCGATCAAAAGCTGTTATTTGGGGGAGTGAACACTTAGAAAACGGAAATGGTTCTTTTTAACCTTAGATATCACGACAAGGACTCAAGGTGTTCAACTGAAGCTCTTTACAGAAGTCAAGTAACTATGTGTTGTTCTTGATTAGAAACTTAATTGGTCAAGGATCATCGAGGAGAGGTTAATCAAGGGAGTCAATGCCCTTTATGCATGCCTGAGCTTTGTAGGTAAAAGTTGAGGTCTCAGCCCAAAGTTGATTTGGCGTATAATTTGGTAGTCCGACTAATATCATTGTGGAACGTTTTCGAGGTCATTGTCTGGGGTGTGAGAAATTCCCAGTCAGGGTGAAGGTACTAGACCAGTTTAGTAAAACCCCCAAAGGGTTTGGCGTTCTTAGACCAACATTTTGTATGACTTTTTAATTTTTTTGCTTATCTTGAAGATTGTTCGCTTACAGCTATAACTCAATAACCATTGATGATTTATCATTTAATTCTTCAGATAAAACCATAAATCCAGAATATTAGAAACGTGTGCGTATGATTTATATAAAAACCACATACAATTAGTATTACTCATACGTTATACATATTATACATATAAAGCGTGTACTACATGCTAACTCGCTACATATGTGCAGTGCAGTATGAACTTGAGACGGGGTCGTCATTCAATATCATCACTGATGACCAGTTTTCTACTTATCACACATGTTGTAGCCTATATATGACCAGAAATTGGGACTTATTGGGAAACATTTATGAACAAAGGCAAAAAATAAAATTTTTTTAAGATCTCAATCGTTAAAATTAGTCAGAATTGATTTTTTACATCGATTTAATATTAGAAATTATTAATTAAAGCCTTAGCTACAATTCTGCTAACGAATGAAATGAGAAATAATTAATTGCTCTTAAAATTTTCGAAAGAAAGGTTGTAAAGCCATATACCATTTTATGAGGTATTTCTTACCATATGCATCCGTTAACATACCACCCTCGAAGTCGTATCGCGAAAACGTTTTTAAAACATGTACAAAGAATGCGCAAGTGAATTACAAATTAACCCATAAACTAAGCAATTAGATTTACACAGCTTACGAGTGTGGTACAAAACTGTGTAATAAACTCCTGCGACCTCACACACAGTTGAAGCACTAAATGAATTATGTGACACAAGTAAGCGTATTAAGAATCTGATATATGTATTTTTCACAAACAGTTAATTTAGTTTGTAAGCCATTAGAGAGTGCCTCAGACGTCGTAGCGACAGAAAACTTGTGCGTAAGCAAGAAGGCTATTAAATTGCTTCATTTCCTAAAATTATAGCTTACAACAGCGTGGATGACAAGGTTAATGATGAGATTCTTAATAACATTTATAAAGTTTTTGCAGCTTCCCATCTCCCCTTTACCATATTTAAGATATTGCTATGAAATTTCTGAAGTACACACATACAATACGTGTATATCATTGAACAAGTTCTTTAGCCCTGCAACGACTTCTAAATTTGTCTAATAAGTTTGTTGTTGTGATTATCACAAATGTTGCCACGGTTGAAACTTGCAAACATTATGGCTGTTAGCTGTATCCTTAAAGTAATGTATGAATGTGTTAGTACTTGAAGGATCAACACCATTTACATCTAAGGACTACAACGACAGAAGGAAGGCATGTAATTATAGACAATAATTACCGTAAAAGAGTTACACATAATAAGATTTATGAAAGTAATACTGCTATGTTAGTCATATGACATGATATGCTAGAGTTTATCCCTTGTGCAGGGAATAGAGAAGTTGTACATCTGCATACCCAACAAAATATTGCTTAAGGGTAATAATAGATGAGCAACAAAGAAATAAACAAGTTTTTTATACGACCTGTTTTACGAGTCTGTACTTTTTTTATGTGCATTAGAAACCCTTAAAATACTTTATTATATACCATTGGTATATTTGTAGTAATATTTCCCATGTCAGCTAGTCGTGTATCTATGTATATATCATTTGATACGACCCAAAAGTGTAACACATAGAAGGAGTCACTTTAGACCTTAGGTTTCTTTGAACCAAATTCGATTCATGACTTTTTAAGTCGTTTGAGCCATGTCCGTCTGTCTGTCTGTCTGTCTGGTGGCTGTCCGGCTGGTTCGCACGATAACTTTCGAAAGACGCAACCAAATATTTTGAAATTTTGTACGAGTTATTATTTTCTCAAAACTACTTACGGTATTGCAAATGGGCTACATGGCTCCGCCCCTTCTGGCACCTCCCATACAAATACATCATTCCGCCCACTTTAGAAATCGAGCTATAATATCAATACACCCAACGGGATCGTACCCAAATTCTGTACTTAGTAAAGCTATTACAGGATAAAGTTTTGGAAAAAATTTTGAAAGCCTAACCACGCCCATTCTGGTACCTCCCATACAAATCTACCTTTCCGCCCACTATAGAGATGGAGAAATAATATCAATAAATTAAACGTGATCGGAACCAAATTCTCTTTTTAGTAAAGCTATAACAGGATAAAGTTTTGGAGAAAAAAATTTGAAGTCTGTCCACGCCCCATCTGGTACCTCCCATACACATCTGGTACCGCCCACTTTAGAAATCGATTAATATTTTTAAAAGACCTAACGCGATCGTGCCTAAATTCTGTATTTGGTAAAGTTTAAGCAGGATAAAGTATTGGAGAAAAAAATCTAGACACGCCCCTTCTGGTACCTCCCATACAAATGTACCACTCCGCCCACTTTAGAAATAAGGTAATAATATCAGTACACCCAACGCAATCGTGCTCAAATTCTGTAATTAGTAAAGCTATAACAGGATAAAGTTATGGAGAATAAATCTGGAAGCCTAACCACACCCCTTCTCGTACCTCTCATACAAATGTACCACTCCGCCCACTTTCGAAATCGAGTAATAATATCAATATAATAGAAAATTATTTATTTTACTGAGGGTAAGAGTAAATGTAAGTCGGGTTGCCCGACTGAAACTTTCTAACTGGTTTTAATTACAAATCGGTTAATTTCAATAACACAAGACTTAAACAATATCTTATATTGGGTGATGGTATTTATCAGTCAGTTTACTGACTGAAATTTCTGTACTGGTTTAGGTAAGTATTATCACCAGAAATGGTTTGTCGTAAGCTGTGAAGTATGTGACATACTTTGGAATGGGACTTTGCACCGAGTTGGAAAGTTACTGATTGTCACTCACTTGGGAGTGACCAGAAGCGATTCCTTTGTGGCACTGTCCAAGCAGCTAACTACTCCCGGTCTTAGACCAAGTATTCCCCGGGCAATGACTTTAAAGCAACCGCTTAGAAGCTAGCTAGAGTTAGAAGGCGAAATGTTGAGTAACCTAATCGGCATGCTACCACCGATGCGCCTAAGTAAGTAGGTAACTGAAGTTACTGAAGCTCAACACAGGTTCTCTTACCCAGGAAAATTTTTCAGAACTTGTTGCGAATGGTAGTGATACTAGAATCGTTTCTTTTTTTATCGACTTTCTATTCTATTTCTGGTTCTATATAACCGATTATGTACAACATGTTGCACTACAGATTCCGTAGAACAGAAAATGAATATTCGTATTCGAAATAAGTATTTTTTAGAGGGTATTTATTAAGAAAAACTCAAAAATCTGAGTTAAAATATATTTCAAACTAGCACCCAATTGAAAATCAATGAAATTTCAAAAAACAGCATATATAATTCAGTTATGTAGCAATTCATTTCATAACAGGTTCCATGAGAACATGTTGGTTTTGGGACAATTTCAAACAAAAATAATATATTGTGCAACTGAAAGTGGAACTTGTTACTTATCAGTAAAAGCTGTTCTGTAATCGTTACTTTGCAACAAAATATTTTGCTGGGTAGTGGCTTTGGCAGCCCCGAGAAACTAGGATCGGGAGCGGTGGCCTAATAAGCTACTCTCCTTAAACAAAATTTATTATGAAAACACGGAAAAAAGAAGAAACAAGAACCCTACCTTCCCCCCTCCTCCAAATGTTGACGACCACCGCAAACGATATAAGGACCATGATTTAAAGATATGCACCTGCAATGTCCGAACTCTATAGAGAGATGGTGCCTCTATATAACTGGCGGATGTCCTCGACAAATCCAAACTGCTACACCGCCATACAGGAAATGAGATGGACGGGACAGGGATGCTCACGACGAAAGAACTGTGACATCTTCTACAGGTGCCATGCAAAAGGACACGAATTTGGATGTGGTTTCATAGTCGGCAAGAGACTTCGACACCTGATCTCGCGGTTTAACCCTGTAAGTGACCGAATAGCCACCATTCGCATCCGAGCGAAATATTTTTACATTACGCTTATTTGTGTACACCCCCGACGGAAGACAAAGACGATGACATTAAAGATGTATTCTATGAGCGCCTGGAGGAGATATATGACCACTGCCCTGCACATGATATTAAAATTGTTCTGAGAGACTTAAATGCAAAAATAGGAAGGGAAGATGCTCTTGGTTCAGCAGTCGGAAAATTCAGTCTACACAACAACACCTTCGATAACGGATACATACTGGTAAGTTTAGCGTCGGCAAGAAACATGGTTGTGAGTGGAACCAGACTCCCGTATAAAGATATCCCCAAGGCAACCTGGATATCTCCCGATCAAAATACAAGAAATTAGATTGATCACGTGGTAATTGATGGAAGGCATGTCTCGAGCGTAATGGACGTTCGTGTGATGCGCCGTGCAGATCACTACCTAGTTGCAGCCAAGGTACGCGCACGATTAAGTAGTGCTAAAAACGCTCGTAATCAAACGCAAAGGAAGCTAGACATCACAAAGCTGCATACCACTGAGATAGCCAATGCCTACTCCAACCAACTCTCTCAATTACTCCATACAAATCCCCCTAGTTCCGATGTTCCCGACATGCAGTGGCAGCATATTGCGAATTCTATGCCGCAACGACCGTACTGGATTATGAAAAACTACGCTGAGACAAGCCCTGGTACCATGATGAATGTCGCGAAATGTCTGAGGAAATGGATGCTGCATACAAGGCAAAACTGCAGCCAGTGGCGACGCGTGCGGTGACGGAGCGTTATAAGGAGAAAAGGAGGGAGACGGAAAAAGCGTCTGTGGAAGAAAAGAGCGAGCCAGTATATCGAAACCAAAAGGGATAGAGGTGAGGCCCGAAAGTTCTACCAAAAGGTAAAAAGTAAAGGTTTTGGAACAGGGATCCCCACCTGTAAGGACAGAAACGGAAATCTGGTCACGGACACTCAGAGTGTGCTGCAAATATGGAGGAAACACTTTCGATCTCTTCTCGTTTCCGAAGGCAGCATAAGTGACGAAATCGCACCAATCATGGACAATTGAGTAGACTGTCCACCACCGAGCCAAAACGAGATCAGCACGGCAATTGCCCGGCTTAAAAATAATAAAGCTGCGGGAGCCGATGGACTGCCTGCAGAGCTTTTTAAAGCCGGCGGCGATGACCTGGTAACATGCATGCACCAGCTCATAAACACGATTTGGCTCAGGGAATGCATGCCCGATGATTGGAATCTGAGTGTCCTATGTCCCGCGCTTAAGAAAGGCGATCCTAGTGTGTGTACCAACTATCGCGGGATTAGCCTTTTACCCATCGCATACAAGGTCCTGTCTAGTGTGTTATGTGAAAGACTAAAGCCCATTCTGGCGAACCTGATTGGACCTTATCAGTGTGGCTTTAGACCTGGTAAATCCACCCCCGACCAGATATTCACTCTACGACAAATCCTGGAGAAGACACAAGAAATGCAGATCGGCACCTACCATCTGTTCATCGATTACAAAGCTGCATTCGACAGTCCGATACGACAGAAATTGTTGGATGCTATGGCTGAGTTTGGTATCCCCGCGAAACTAATTCGACTCTGCGGGATGACACTGACTGACACAAAGTCTTCAGTGAAAATTGGCAAAAATCTGTCAGAGCCATTTTCTACCAAGCGAGGCTTTAGACAAGGCGATAGTCTGTCCTGCGATCTCTTTAACATCGTAATGGAGATGATCAGGCGGAAGGCTGCAGTAAACAGAAATGGTACCATCTTCAACAAAAGTCACATGTTTCTCGCTTATGCTGACGATGTAGATATTATTGGACGTGGATTGCGAGATGTTACTGCGAAAAGCATTGAAAAGCAGTCGGCTGAAGTGGGTCTGGTGATAAACGAGGACAAACCCAAGTTATTTGTTTCAATGAACAAAGAGTCCAATCGTCTGGGACGCTGACAACTATAACTTTGAGGTGGTTGGTGATTTTGTCTACCTTGGCTCCGCCATAAACAAAAATAATAATGTCAGCCTCGAAATCAAAAGACGAGTATTGATCGCAAACCGTTGCTACTATGCGCTAAGCAAGCGATTTAACGACAAAGCGGATCAATCTATTCTGGGAGTCTTCGAGAGAAAAATACTCCGCAAAATATTTGGACCTATCATCGTGAACGGCGAGTACCGTCGTCGAATTAATCATGAGCTGTACAACGACATCGACGTGGTCAAGCGCGTTCAAATAGACCGAATGCGCTGATGTGGACACGTTGTACGAATGGACGAAAACGCTCCGGCTCGAAAAGTCTTGGGCAATAAAATCGATGAGCGGCGCAGGTGGGGGCAACCAAAACTCGATGGATGGACCAGGTGAAAGGGCTGTTAACTAAGCTTGGTGGGACGAACTATCTACGGTGCGCAAAAGCCCGAAGCGCTTAGAACACTTTTCTACTTGCGGCTACCGATAGATAAATTTCTGTTGTTGCTGCCATTTAAGAAGAAGAAGACTTATTGCTGAGTATGCCACTAGTATTGTTACAACCTAACACTTAATATATGTGAAGGGGTACTTTATTATCATTGCCTCATCCACATATTCATTTACTCTGCCGCTTGCTAGAGGTGACATATCGCTTAAGTCATATTCATGGACATTCACTTACAGCCATTAAGAGCAGAATGTAGGGGGCGCACAAACTCACAAATGTGACCTTAATGACCGGTGGTATAAACATACGTATATGTAAAGTAACATTTGTTTATATCAATAGATCAATGTGTTGGCTAATAAACACATAACATAAACAATTTGAGAATAATTTTTTATATGTAAAAATGTAGGGTACGATTAAATGCTACTTGAAATGATGCAGTACATTGCGAAATATCTATATAAATAACACAGTACCTAAAGTTTTCAGCTCATTGAATTGGGACTCACTTCTGATAATTGCACGTGAAAGTAGCCCCAAAAAGAAGAACTTTGGCGTACTCGTTTTGTCACGTTGGCTGCATTAATAACACAGTACAACATTTTTCAGCTCATTGATTTGGGACTCAATTCTGAGAACTGCACGTTATAGTCGTCCCAAAAAGAAAAATTCCTCCATCACTCGTTTTGTCAAATTACATGCCATAATAATTTATTCATTCATCAAATGATTGTGAACTGGGTTTATTTTGCAGCAGTTACAATAAATCTGTCGTACTCCGTGGCGTATGATTTACGTGGAATATTACTTATGCTCATCATACGCCACCATATAACAATATAACAAAAGAGCCTAAAACGTGACAAATTCGATATTCAATTATTATGGCATGTAACTTGACAAAACGAATGATGCAGAACTTCTTCTTTTTGGGGCTACTTTCACGTGCAGTTCTCAGAATTGAGTCCCAAAATCATGTGTTGTACTGTGTAATACACCAAAAATATATTGTAATGGTATTATTAATATAATTATGATTATTGCAGAGTGTTATGAAAAGCCTTGGCTATAATTTGTACACACCCCATTTGGTATAATGCACCACCTATTGGTGTTGTATAGTTCATGAACATCGCTCTATTCGTGGTACTACTCCACTAGAAGGCACTTCAGGGTTCGCTTTTCGTTTTTTTCCCAGTTGCACTTAAAAAGCTTTTAAAGCGTTGCTCCAATATGATTTCATTGATATTTTAATTGATTTTAAGCAGTAGCATAGAAAAAAATCACTGCATTGCAACGTACACAAACATTTTCCATAGGCAACCCCCATTCAACGTCCACTTGATGATCATTCGATGAAACTGCTCATTAACGGAATAATATGGCGAGAAAAAGGAATGAGGTCGAGGATATTTGAAAAAAAGAAGGTGGTTAATTTTAAAGCTAAACCTTCAAGTGTATAAGCTTTTAAACTCTAAATGAGTGAGATTCAGTTTTCGTTCAAATTATCTGCCATTATAGAAAGTTTTCACTATTCAGCAATATTAAATGAAGTGTCAGTCAGTGGAAAAGTGATTGATTTTAATTGGTTGCTGTGCTTCTTCGTTGGTTTTATTGCAAAAGGATGTTGTACACAGAGACCAGAGAAATGGTGCCCTAATTTGTGGCATAAATTGTTTAAACTTTTAAACAGTTTATGGTACTACTAAAATTGTTTAATTTGATGATTATTTGTAACTTCATGAAATGTATTGCATTAATAATTAAGAAAATTATATTTGGATTTTTGACCAACTATATAAATTTCATCAGCTTACATTTAACAGCCCACATAAATTATATCAGCCAGGAAATTACAAAATTTTAACAAATCAACCATGATCTATATGTTGTTGTATTTGTTTTCCCCTGACCCCTTTTCAGCACTTTATTTGGTATTCAATTTTGTGTCGTGTGTGTACGGATGCTCGCATCACTGCTCAAATATTAGCAATTTGGTGCTTCACATGTCGTGTCATATGGATACTATGAAATCCATTGGTACCTGAGCACTACAAAATATTGAGTGATTGGAAATTTCCACCAATCCTTGTCATACGCACATTTTACAAAATGCAATAAAATTCCCATTAGCAGTCATTTAAAACTACGCAACATAGAGGGAAAACAAGAGCGGACATTTAGATGAACGAATATCAATTACAAACTATGGCCAACGATTTGAATATGTCGAACTGATGGGTGGTGATTGCTGAGTTTTATTGAAAAATTGCAACCCATCGAAGCTGTTTGTTGTCAATTTCAAATGGCCGCATAAATTGACATGAACTACTGTAGTTAACATACATCGACCATTGCTCAAAGTGAGCAAATCATAAATTTTTTTTCATTATAAAATGTTTTATTTTTATTTCACTTTCACCCCCCGTCCTTGATGAGTTTGTGGGGTGCAGCAAAGGGTAAGGACTTGAAAAGCGGTGCTCTCATAACACAGTACAACAGTTGTTAGCTCATTGATTTGGGACTCATTTCTGAGAACTGCACGTGAAAGTAGCCCCAAAAAGGAGAAATTCCACATCATTCGTTTTGTCAAGTTACATGCCATAATAATTTAATATCGATTTGAAGTTAGTAAGTATCGTATATAGGAATTTGTCACCCGACGGAAGTCAAAGACGAGTAAAATGTGAATTTAAGGGAGAAATTTAAATTTTAATTAAGCGATTTTTCAATTAGAATAAGTTTCAATTTCTTTTAAATATTTTGTTTCAATTAAATGAATTTTTCACTTAAACGGATTTTCAATTAAAATCCTTGCTAGACTCTCTGGAGGAAATATATAAATGTTGCCTTGTTATGGGCGAAATTATTGCTAATATGGTAAGCGAAGATCTTCTTCATTCAGCAGTTCACAATTTTAGCCTAGTCAGCTCCTAATGGTAACATAACGGTTTCAGACTGGTTAGCTTCGCTTCGGCAGGAAATATAGTAGTGAGTGGGACCAATTTCTATTTACAAGGCAATTTAGATATTAACTACTTAAAAGACTGGAAACCAATTAATAACGTGATAACCGTGGAAGGGATGTCTCTAGCGTCATGAACTCGGACCACTATCTATGTGCAGCCAAGGTACAGACTATATAAAACAGTGCCAAATACGCTCTGTCTCAATGGTAAAGACAGTTAAACATCGCAAGACTGCATACCACCGATATAGCCAATGTCTATTACAACCAACAACCCTAATTCTGATGTTCCCTACACACAGTAGCAGCATATTGAGCATTCTATGAACATTGCAGCAACGACCATACTTTGGTTGGAAAACCACCCTCAGACAAATCTCGTATTGTCTGAGGAAAAAGGAACTGCATACAAGGCAACACTGCAGCCAACGATCTAAGAGAAGAGGCACATAATGCCTCTTCAATAGAAAAATAGCCTATTGTGTATAAGAAAAACTCACATAACAGCACCCTCTTTTTAAAGACGAATGCGAACGTGAACTGTTTTAAAACACTTCTACTTGACATGCCTACTGACTTCACACTATGCTGTGAAGTTGCTGTCGACAACATCAAGGGGAATGATGACGATGTAGATGACTTTGACAGACATTCATTATGGATCTCCCGCATGATAGTCGTGTGAGTCTAAAACCAGTACAGAAGGGGCAGCCCAACGAATCAGTTTTTTTTCGTAAATCAACGGTCAATAAACGCTTACCTTAGAAAAATTTGTCTGAATTCAGTGCAAATAAAAAATAATATGCATGTAAAAGGGGCAATATCGGTTATTTATATGGAAGGTACCAGGTTTCTGAGGTTTATCCTTCTATTACAAGAAAAATTAACTGACCAAATTTGAATATCCCCCAGGTGCCGGTTAGGAAGTTATGGGAGAATTATTAATTTTCCAAAAATAAATCATTTTGTATGGAAGGTACCAGAATGGGTTGACCTATATAGTCCATATTCATTCATGAGCCCAATTTTCATAACCGAACATCTTACGCAAAATTTGACTGCATTCATTGTACTTACAAAAAAGATATGTATGTAAAACTATGAGGGTCAATTCGGTATGGGCGGTACCAAAAGGGGTGTGACAAAAGTTTCTGTTTTCTTAGGGTTTGTCTACTATTACAAGATAATAAAACCGACTAAATTTAAAAATTTCCTCCAATTGTCTGTTTGGAAGTTACGAAAGAATTATTAATTTACCTAAAAAGGTAATTTTGTATGGGAGGTACCAGAAGGGGTGGGGCTATTCTGCCCATTTACAGTCCCACTACTTCATTTTAGAAAATATTAATACTGAAAGTTTCCATACCGATCTGTTGAGGTTTACTCGAGTTATCCTGCTCACCAGCCATGCAGCCAGCAAGCCCTGAAACGAATTCGGTCTTAAGATATTTGGGGTCGAACTTGTCGCCTTTACTGCGTTACACATTTTTTCGTATCAAATGATGTATACCCTCAGCCGTTAGGGTGATGGTATACAAAAAGTAAAGTTGCAGATGCATATGGACTTTTTAAAGCCGACGGCGATGAGCTGATAACCAGCATACACCAACTCATAAATACGATTTGACTCAAGGAATGCATGCCAGGTAACTGGAATCTCAACGTTTCAATGTTATGTGCTTAAGAAAGGGGGTCCAGATAAGTGTACCAACTATCGCGGGATCAACCTTTCACCGTCTAGTGTGCTATGTGAAAGACTAAAGCCCATCTTAGCGAACCTGATTGAACCTTATCAGTATGGCTTAAGACCTGGTTAATCCGCCACCGACCAGATATTCACATTACGAAAAATCCTGTTAAAGGCTCGATCGACATTTACCATCTGTTTATCGATTATAAAGCTGCATTCGACGAAGCGTTACGACAGAAACCATTAGATGCTGTGGCTAAGTTTGGTATCCCCGCGAATCTTATACGACTTTGCGGGATGGTACTAACCGAGAGGAAGTCTTTAGTAAATATAGGCAAAATATGACAGAGCCATTTTCTATCAAGCAAGACTATAGACAAGCAGATAGTCTGTCATGCAAACTCTGTAACAACATAATGGGGGTGAACATGCGAAAGGCTGCAGTAAACAGGACTGGTTTCATCTTTAATAAAAAGTATCGCCCCCAAGAATCTGAATAGCCCCCTGTGGACCTCTTTCTCACCCTGCAAGGCGAAAATGGGAAGTAACTCTTTACGGCTCCGACCAAAGAGTCTAAAGATGGTGCAACGGACTGCAAGGAGCCCAAGGTAGTCTTGCAAACTACCATCCTGGCGGACCTGAGAGAACAACCTGTGGACCTCTTTCTGACACTGCAAGGTGAAAAAGCTCCGACCAAGGAATTTTTAAGATGGTGCTACTGGCAACGTAAAGCCCAAGGTAGTCTTGCAGACTACTCTTCTAGTCGTATAGGTATGAAACAGATTTTTCTGTGCCTCGTAGTAGTTGTGGTAAGACCAAAAGACACGCTCGTAAACTTAGAGTTTAATACTCCAGATAAATGGAGCTGAGTATCTCTTGATACCATACGAGACTTGTAAATGTCATTGTGCACCTATCAGCTTCATAATTAAATGTGGCGTTGCATTCTCAGCGTATTTGCTATTTGAGGGTGACGAAGTGTGTAAAGGTAGGACACTTCGATATTATAATGGTGGGATGTGCGACCGACCCGATGGTGAACTTCGGTTCCTAGCTGATGACGGCGTGGATTTAAACCCATCATCGTTCACAGCGAGTACCGTCTTCGGAGGAACCACAAGCTGTGTAACGAGCTGTTGTACATATCTATAAGGCAATATTTTTCTATGATATATATTTCAAGTTATTTTCAATACCATAAAATGGTGTCACAAAATTGTTGTTTGCCCTTGAGTTTTAGTAAAACTATGATTGTGCACAATAAGGAGTCAAAATTTACGCAGTAATATGTAACTTTTATTAAATAAATCGGAATAAACATGTTTAAATGGTAGCACAAATTTTGTCTGCCATTTTTTTTATTAATAAAAATTATATTGTGCACAACTTTGAAGAAAGATAAATCCATTGATATATATGTTTATTTAAATTAATCATATTCAAAACCTTAGACTGGTATCCCATGAAGTCTTGTTTGCTGTTTTATTATAATAATGCCGACGTTGAATTAATAATGACAGTATTTCGACAAAGCCTAGCGCATCATAATTTAGCGAATGCTTATAAAACATAAAACATAAAAAAACAAACCCACTCGTTTTTGTGCCGTGCTCATTATCGTTATTGGAATTTACTAAATCATTTAACAGAACACACATGACATAGATATTATAAAATAAAATTAAAAATTAAGTGGTAGCAAAAAATAGCAATTGACTTGATTAATGATAGCAGTTGTCATGTAGAAAAAGTTATAAAGTTGTCATGGAAATTAAAACAAAAAATAAAATAATAAAAATTGATTATAACTGGTACGTTATTTATGGAATCAATTATTACAACGCATTGGCAGCATAAAAAGCTGTGATAATTAAAATGTTTATCTGCCATGTTAAAAGAAATATATAGATGCAAATTTTGCATTGAATTCTAGGGATTTATAAGCACTTAAAATGATTGTTAAATTTAGACGAAGACTTTCACTAATTTGCCACAAAATTGGCTCCTGCATCCTTAAAATATGCTGCAATATCGTTAAAGTATGTGTAGCCTAAATGTTATTGTCTAGATTTAGTTTCAAACGCTACCAGTAGTTGTTTATTTTTCCTCAAATAACACATACACAAGAAAGTGTCTTACTATTGACAATTGCTACATAGTTCAGTAAACCCTTCTCAAATTGCTCGTGCACACTGTCAGTATATTACGCAACTATGTTGCATTATCTCAATGTAAATTAATTACTTGCATGCATTTAGCTCGGCTGCTTCACTGTTTTACATTATTTTACCATCTAGCTATAAGTTCAACCAATGTCTAGTTCTTCAGCTTCAAGCTCTGGCATTGTAAGCTGGTAGCTACAATGTAGCATGTTCTATATTTACTACAATAAATGGGTTAAATTCTAACAATGATGCGTTTAGCATTTATATATTAAATACGTACTCACATAATGTACAGAATACAGTCACAAAAAGATGTCCATTCAATTTTGCTATAAGTCGTCCGACAATGCTTCTCCAGATACCAGTGCAGATTCACCATACAAAGATGCCTTATACAAGCTTTATCAAAAATCAGTGAGTAAAAAAAAATTTATTACCCTAAAATGTATATGGGAGGTACCAGATGGGGCGTGGCTAGACTTCCACTTTTTTTTTCAAGAACTGTATCTTGATTTAGCTTTACAAAAACAATCAATTTGGGAACGATCGCCTTGGATTTATTGATATTACTACTCCATCTCTAAAGTGGGCGGAAAAGTAGATTTGTATGGGAGGTACCAGAAGGGGCGCGGCTAGACTTCCAAAACTTTATCCTGTAATAGCTTTACTAAGTACAGAATTTGGGTACGATCCCGTTGGGTGTATTGATATTATAACTCGATTTCTAAAGTGGGCGGAATGATGTATTTGTATGGGAGGTACCAGAAGGGGCGGAGCCATGTAGCCCATTTGCAATACCGTAAGTAGTTTTGTGGAAATATTAACTCGTGCAAAATTGCAAGACATTTGGTTGCGTCTTTCGAAAGTTATCGTGCGAACCAGCCGGACAGCCACCAGACAGACAGACGGACATGGCTCAAATGACTTAAAAAGTCATGATTCGAATTTCGTTCTAAGAAACTTAGGGTCTGAAGTAACTCCTTCTATGTGTTATACTTTTAGGTCGTATCAAATGATATATACCCTCATCCCTAAGGGTGATGGTATAAATATACAGGGGTTCTCATGTAGCATTTCTGTTAGACTGGAGTCCATAGAGTAAAGTGGTACTTTTAGTTTTTCTCGGTCACTTCGTTAAGTAATGTTTTTATAGCAAAGTACGTGAAATGGCGATATTCCTAAAATGACACGTTCCAAAATTCATAAGTCTTCTCTTTGTAATCCGATCTTCAAAATATTACATCTGTTGTAAAGCTATGACTTTCACCTTTTATTTTTATACCATCACCCGTAGGGATGAAGGTATATATCATTTGATACGACCCAAAAGTGTAACACATAGAAGGAGTACCTTTAGACACTAGGTTTCTTTGAACCAAATTCGATTCATGACTTTTTAAGTCGTTTGAGCCATGTCCGTCTGTCTGTCTGTCTGTCTGTCTGTCTGTCTGTCTGTCTGTCTGTCTGTCTGTCGGGTGGCTGTCCGGCTGGTTCGCACGATAACTTTCGAAAGACGCAACCAAATGTTTCGAAATTTTGCACGAGTTATTATTTTCTCAAAACTACTTACGGTATTGGAAATAGGCTACATGGCCCCGCCCCTTCTGGTACCTCCCATACAAATACATCATTCCGCCCACTTTAGAAATCGAGTAATAATATCAATACACCCTACGGAATTGTCCCCAAATTCTGTATTTATTAAAGCTATAACAGGATAAAGTTTTGGAAAAAATTTTGAAAGCCTAGCCACGCCCCTTCTGGTACCTCCCATACAAATCTACCTTTCCGCCCACTATAGAGATGGAGAAATAATATCAATAAATTAAACGTGATCGTACCCAAATTCTATTTTGAGTAAAGCTATAACAAGATAAAGTTTTAGAGAAAACTAGTAAGGCGGTTATCTTCGGCTATGCCGAAGCTCAGATACCCTTCACCATTTGTAACTGGTTATTTGCACTACGACTATATTTTATTAAACTTTGTACCACAAAACAGGGGAGTTGGTGAGAAGTGGACGTTACTTTTAGCTTCACACATCCATTTTGTATGTAATTTTGTATAGATTTTATTCGATTTTATGAATTTTGTAACTACCCAAATATGGGAAGTTGTGTGGGATGTGCGAGTAGTTTAAATCCGATCATGCCTATCATAGAACTTAACCTCTGCTTACATACCAAATTGCAAACCTAAAGCTCATAAACTATAGGGATATACAGACGGACACCCCCAAAAAAGGGGGAAAATTGTATGGAAGGTGGGAGAAGTATTCGTCCGATATTGCTCATCTTACAAAGTAAACTCCTATTATAGGATTAAAGCTTGCATATACAATTTCAGCTCAATATTTTCTAACCTACGGCTGTAATCGGGAGGCAGTTAAACAGCCACCCCAAAAAAATTTAGTTTGAATGGGAGGTGGGAGTAGTTTTTGACCGACATTGCTTATCTTAAAAAGTAGCCTCCGCTTAGATATTGAATCTTACACACCCCCAAAAAGAGGGATTTTGTATGGGAGTTGAGAGTAGTTTTTGACCGATCAGTCTCATTTTAATATTTAACCTCCGCTTAGAGTAGGGAAGCTTGCATACATTATTTCAGCTTGATTGCTCTTAAATTACTACTGTAACCGCGGGACTGACATACAGACACCCCCAAAAAGAGGGATTGTGTATGGGAGGTGGGAGTAATTTTTGACCGATCGGTTTCATCTTACTACTCAACCTTCACTTAGTGTAGGAAAGCTTGCATACAAAATTTTAGCTTGATTGCTCTTAAACTACAGCTGTAATCGTAGGGATAGACCCCAAAAAGGGGGAGATTGTATGGGAGGTGGGAGCAGTTTTTGACCGATCGGTCTCATCTTACTACTCAGCCTACGCTTAGTGTAGGGAAGCTTGCATACAAAATTTCAGCTTGATTGCCCTTAAACTACAGCTGTAACCGCAGGGATATACCCAAAAAAGGGGGAGTTTGTATGGGAGGTGGGAGAAGTTTTTGACCGAACGGGCTCTTCTTAGAACTCAACCTCCGCCTGGTGTTGGGAAGCTTGCATACAACATTTCAGGTTGATTTCCCTTAAACTACAGCTGCAATCGTAGGGAGAGACCCCAAAAAGGGGGAGTTTGTATGGGAGGTGGGAGCAGTTTTTGACCGATCGGTCTCATCTTACTACTCAGCCTACGCTTAGTGTAGGGAAGCTTGCATACAAAATTTTAGCTTGATTGCTCTTAAACTACAGCTGTAATCGTAGGGATAGACCCCTAAAAGGGGAGATTGTATGGGAGGTGGGAGTAGTTTTTGACCGATCGGGCTCATCTTACCACTTACCCTCCGCTTAGTGTAGGGAAGCTCACATACAAAATTTCAGGTTGATTGCCCTTAAACTACAGCTGCAATCGTAGGGAGAGACCCCAAAAAGGGGGAGTTTGTATGGGAGGTGGGAGCAGTTTTTGACCGATCGGTCTCATCTTACTACTCAGCCTACGCTTAGTGTAGGGAAGCTTGCATACAAAATTTTAGCTTGATTGCTCTTAAACTACAGCTGTATTCGTAGGGATAGACCCCAAAAAGGGGGAGTTTGTATGGGAGGTGGGAGTAGTTTTTGACCGATCGGGCTCATCTTAGAACTTAACCTCCGCTTTGATGATAGAAGCTTGCATTCCAAATTTCAGCTCGATATAACATAAACTGCGGCTGTAATCGCGGGGACAGACAGACGGACAGACGGACAGACGGTCACCCTTAAATCGACTCAGATTTCGATGCTGATCATTTATATATATATATTGTTATACCTACCACGCCTCCTTATGGGCGTTACAAATGGAAGAACAAAATGAATATACCCTTCACTCCGTTCATGCGCATGGTGAAGGGTATAAAAATGGAAGTCTATTCACGCCCCATCTGGTACCTCCCATACACATCTGGTACCGCCCACTTTAGAAATCGATTAATATTATTAAAAGACCTAACGCGATCGTGCCCAAATTCTGTATTTGGTAAAGTTTAAGCAGGATAAAGTTTTGGAGAAAAAATCTGGAAGTCTAGACACGCCCCTTCTGGTACCTCCCATACAAATGTACCACTCCGCCCACTTTAGAAATAGAGTAATAATATCAATACACTCGACACGATCGTGCCCAAATTCTGTATTTTGTTATATTATAACAGGACAAAGTTTTGGAGAAAATATTGGAAGTCTAGACACGCCCCTTATGGTACCTCCCATACAAATGTACCTTTCCGCCCACTTTTGGGATGTAGTAATAATATCAGTACACCCAGCGCAATCGTGCGCAAATTCTGTATTTAGTAAAGCTATAACAGGATAAAGTTATGGAGAATAAATCTGGAGCCTAAACACACCCCTTCACGTACCTCCCATATAAATGTACCACTACTCCGCCCAATTTCGAAATCGAGTAATAATATCAATAAAATAGAAAATTATTTGTTTTACTGAGGGTAAGGGTAAATGTAAGTCGGGTTGCCCGACTGAAACTTTCTAACTGGTTTTAATTACAAATCGATTATTTTCAATAACTCAAGACTTAAACAATATATTATATTGGGTGATGGTATTTATCAGTCAGTTTAACTGACTGAAATTTCTGTACTGGTTCATTTCACCTTTCATTTTTCAACCGCTTCTTATAAACTGACCTATTTTAGAAAGCTACTTTAATATAGCATAATATAAAAATAAAAAATATACAATGCGCTGCTTCATGATCAACTGAGAACGTTGGGAAAATAAAAATTCAAAAATTTTTTTCTGTGTTGTTTTGCTTAAACTGCCGCCGTTTTACTATTTTTTAACCGATTTTCCAAATTTTTAAAACAAAAGTAAATTTTTCAAAATCGGTTTACAAAGAGAATACTTATGAATTTTGGAACTTGTAATTTAAGGAATATCGTCATGTCACTTTATTTGCTATAAAAAGATTACTTAACGAAGTGACCGAGAAAAACTAAAAGTATCACTTTACTCTATAGGCTCCAGTCTAACAGAAATGCTACATGAGAACCCCTGTATATTTTGTGTGTAGCACAGTGTAATTGAATAATTCAATAATTTTTCTTTAACATGTGCAGTTTAAAGCAGCTTTCCAGCTACGAATACTACATACAATGTTGGAAATTTAGCCACGCCCCTTCTGGTACGCCCCATACTGATCTGGTACCGCCCACTTTAGAAATCGATTAATATTATTAATGGAACTAACGCGATCGTGCCCAAATTCTGTATTTAGTAAAGTTTAAGCACGATACAGTTTTCGAGAGAAAAACTGGAAGTCTAGACACGCCCGTTATGGTACCTCCCATACAAATGTACCTTTCCGTCCACTTTAGAGATGGAGTAATAATATCAATACACTCCTCGCGATCGTGCCCAAATTCTGTATTCAGTAAAGCTATAACAGGATAAAGTTTTAGAGAAAAAAATCTTGAAGTATAGACACGCCCCATCTGGTAACTCCCATACAAATATACCACTCGGCCCACTTTAGAAATCGAGTAACAATATCAATATAATAGAAAAGTTTTTGTTTTACTGAGGGTGATGGTATATGTAAGTCGGGTTGCCCGACTGAAACTTTCTTACTGGTTTTTACAACAAATTACTTGTAGGTGCACTAAAATAGTACTTTTTAACCTAAAATCCCTTTTTTATACTAAAAAGTTCAATATTGTACCCAAAAGGTACTTGTTTGTTTCAACACAATGCACTGTTTTGTACAAAAAAAATGCTGTTATTGTACCGCAAAGTGTTTCTATCATAGCAAAAAGAACTGTTAATGTGCCACAAAGTACTTTTGTTTCATTACTTTTATTTTATCACAAAGTACTTTTAAGTGTACTACAAAGTAGCTTTATTGTAGCAACAAGTATTTCTATTTGCCGAAAAGTACTTTAATTGTGCAACAAAGTATTTCAATTGTAGTAAAAAGTATTTTTATTCGCCAAAGAGTGATTTTATTGTAACTTTATTTGTGCCATAAAGTACTTAAATATAATTGTACTAAAAACCAGTACAAAACTTTCAGTCAGGTAAACTGACTGATAAATACCATCACCCAGTGTAACATATTGTTTAAGTCTTGAGTTATTGAAATTAACTGACTTTTAATTAAAATTACTAATCGTTCCTGCGACGACCACAACAGTCATATGTTTTTCAACTACTTTTCAGGAGAGTCAAAAAATTATTTATTTTGGAACATTTCTCATATATTTTACACATTACCGATATTGATATTATTATCTGCCTGAATTTTAAAGAGTAAACGGTTATACAAGGACTTTCGGTTATAATACCAGAGGTCTAGAGACATGTGGCAAAAACGAAAAAAGGTATCGGAGGTACCATTAGGGGCAATACAGAGTGTCCGATTTTTTTCGTAAATCAACGTTTAATATACGCTTACCATGGCAAATATTGACTAAATTCAGTATACAAACAAAAAAAATATGCAAATAAAAGGGGCAATATCGGTTATTTATATGGGAGGTACCAGAAGGGGTGTGTCAAATAATTAGGGCTTCTGAGGTTTTTCCTCATATTACAAGTAAAATTAACTGACAAAATTTGATTATTCCACAGGTGCCGGCTTGGAAAATATGTGAGAAATATAAATTTTCCAAAAAGGTAATTTTGTATGGGAGGTACTATAAGGGGTGAACATTTTCATTTCTAATTTCAATTTGCATAAGCGAACATCTTACGCAAAATTTGAGTGAATTCAGTGTACTAAAACTACAGTGTTTGTAAAACTATGAGGGTCAATTCGGTCATTTGTATGGGAGGTATCAGAAGAGGTGTTGATATTTTGGCCAATTACAATCCCATTGGTTCGTTTTAAAAATATTAATACTGGCAAATTTTTAAACCGATCCGTTAAGGTTTACTCGAGTTATCCTGCCATCCAGCCAGACAGACGGACATAGCTCAATCGTCTTAAAAATTCCTGAAACGAAATTGGTCTTAAGATACTTGAGGCCTAACTCGTCTCTTAAAATGCATTACACTTTTTATACCCTCAACCTACGTGTAGGAGGGTATACATATATCATTTGATACGACCCAAAAGTGTGACACATAGAAGGATTCACTTTAGACCGTGGGTTTCTTTGAACCATATTCGATTCATGACTTTTTAAGTCGTTTAAGCCATGTCCGTTTGTCTGTCTGTCCGGCTGGTGCGCACGATAACTTTCGAAAGACGCAAACAAATGTTTTGTAATTTTGCACGAGTTAATATGTCCCCAAAACTACTTACGGTATTGCAAATGGGCTACATGGCCCCACCCCTTCTCGTATCTCTCATACAAATACATCACTCCGCCCATTTTAGAAATCGAGTAATAATATCAGTACACTCATCGAGATCGTACCCAAATTCTGTTCTTAGTAAAGCTATAACATGAAAAAGTTTTGGAAAAAAAGGTGGAAGTCTAGCCACGCCCCTTTTGGTACCTCCCACACAAATGCACCTTTCCGCCAACTATATAGATGGAGTTATTATATCAATAAATTCAACGCGATCGTACCCAAATTCTTTATTATACCATCACTTTAAGGGATGAGGGTATATATCATTTGATACGACCCAAAAGTATAACACATAGAAGGAGACACTTTAGACCCTAGGTTTCTTTGAACCAAATTCGATTCATGACATTTTAAGTCGTTTGAGCCATGTCCGTCTGTCTGTCTGGCTGTTCGGCCGGTTCGCACGATGACTATCGAAAGACGCAACCAAAAGTTTTGAAATTTTGCACGAGTTAATATTTCGCCAAAACTATTAACGGTATTGCAAATGGGCTACATGGCCGCGCCCCTTTTGGTACCTCCCGTACAAATACATTATTCCGCCAACTTTAGAAATCGAGTAATAATATCAATACACTCATCGGGATCGTACCAAAATTCTGTACTATGTAAAGCTATAACAGGATAAAGTTTTGGAAAAAAAATTGGAAGTCTAGCCACGCCCCTTCTGGTTCCTCCCATACAAATGTACCTTTCCGCGGAGTAATATTATTAATAGACTTAACGCGATCGTGCCCAAATTCTGTATTTAGTAAAGTTAAAGCAGAATAAAGTTTTGGTGAAAAAATCTGGAAGTCTTGACACGCCCCTTCTGGTACCTCCCATACAAATGTACCGTTCCGCCCACTTTAGATATAGAGTAATAATATTAATACACTCGACACGATCGTGCCCCAAATTCTGTATTTAGTTAACCTATAACAGGATAAAGTTTTGGAGAAAAAATCGGATGTCTAGCGGCGCCCCTTATGGTACCTCCCGTACAAATGTACCTCTCCGCCCACTTTATAGCTGGAGTAATAATATCAATACACTCGCACGATCATGCTCAAATTATGTATTTTGTTAAGTTATAACAGGATAAAGTTTTGAAAGTCTAGCGACGCCCCTTATGGTGTCTCCCATACAAATGTACCTTTCCGCCCACTTTAGAGATGGGGTAATAATATCAATACACCCAACGTGATCGTGTCCAAATTCTGTATTTAGTAAAGATATAACAGGGTAAAGTTTTGGAGAAATAATCTGGAAGTCTAGACACGCCCACTTTAGAAATCGAGTAATAATATCAATATACTAGAAAATTTTATGAGGGTGAGGGTACATGTAAGTTGGTTTCCGACTGAAACTATCCCACTGGTTTTGTAAGTACTTTGAAATAAGTCAGCAAAGTATTAGCTTATGGAAATCTGACATAGGAATGAACATGGACTATATCGGCCGAACCCTTTTCGTACCTCCCATACAAAATAACTTATTTTTGCAAAATTATTGTTTCCCCAGATAACTACCGAAATGTAGTATATTTGAATTTTGTCAGTTAAATTATCTTGTTACTGTAGGCAAAACCGCGGAGCAACGAATTTTTTTCAAAAACGCAAACACAATTTTTTTTTTAAAAACGAGGAATTTTTGCTCATAACTGATTTGGTCGGCGCAGCGACTTTATTGTACCAAAAAGTTCTTTCTTTGTATCAAAAAGTAATTTTAATGTGCCATAAAGTACTTTAGGTCTACTAAAAATAACTTTTTGCCAAAAGTACTTTTGTTGTAACTAAATGTATCTTATTGTACCAAAAAGTACAACTATTTTAACACTTTGATGTAATGTTAAACTGCTACACTTCTAGAATACTTCAGCAATAAATATCCACAAATTGCCTCTTGTTACCTTTTACCTCCTAATGTTGAGACAAAATAAATCAATTAAATTTTCTGTCAATTGGCTATGGGGATTATTACATTTTATCTGTCAATTACTAATGCTTAACTTTATCCCATATACTTTTACGAATACAAGGAAAATTAGTTACCGTCGGTCGTATTGATGCTACCAACAATATTTGTATCACGTATTGACAGCATCTTAGTAAGAAAGCAACACATTCTGGCTTACATTTAAAGCCAATATAAATATTTAGACATCATTCCTGAGTTCTGCAAACACAACATATATGTTGTATATGTTAACTGGGGGAATGAATATCCCTCCAACAAGCAACAAACACTCACGCCCTCTCCCCTAAGAAACGTTAACTTAATTCCCCACACACATGTGATATGTATGGGTGTGTGTTCACATGTCAATTCAATCAGCCACTCATGAAATGCGTAACAAATACCCAGCGGCAGAATTTGAGAGGCCTTCCTCATATAATGCATGCAGTAGTCATTATTTGGGAATAACATTTCAAATAAGGAATACAAAACGCATGATTTTTCATCAGATTTAGGCATTTTATGGACTGACCTGCCAAAGACATGTAAAAAGAAGGCAGAGGGATTTCATACACATCCCCTCTCGCTTACAAATAACTGGGGTATTGCATGCCTTCTAAATGGAAAGAATTGTTAGTACGTTTTTTTTTAACTATTATCAAGGCCTGCCAGAGGCCTCAGAAAAGAAGGCAGAGGGATTTCATACACATACCCTCTCGCTTCCAAATATAAGGGGTATTGGATGTCTTCCAAATGGAAAAAATTGTTAATTTCCGTAGAAGGGTTTTTTTTAAACAGTGTATCATTAGTTTCAACCACACAATTCGAATGCATCTTCATAGGCTAGACAGTAGCATGGCTGACTAACAATCACGAGGTAGTGGGTTCAAACTCCAGCAATGTTTACTGTCGTTGGAAAAAAATGTAAGTATAAAGAAAAATATATATAAGTGAGAAATATCTAAAAATAACCGGTGCGCTCTCAAAAAAACTAAATAATTTGAGGGTGCACTGTATAGTTTTTGTTTAATTTGCAAGTCATTATTTTTTCATGTGTATGCTGGCCTTCTATAATGCCTTCTTATAGAAAGCTTCCATACGGCCCCTTTATAGAAAGTTTCCATGAGGCCTTCTTATAGAGAGCATCCATAAGGCCTTCTTATGGAAACCGGCGACGGAAGGCCTTATTTTCCAATGTCACGCAATGTAAAAAAAGAAAGGAAGAAAGAAGGCCAAGGAAGGCATACCGGCTCCAAAAGAAGGCCTTCAAACTCATGAACGAAGGCCTTCCTTCTCATGATTTCCGCCGCTGGGTATCTGCTGCTATTCAATACGATTTACGCTTTTTGATTGTTGTTCGTACTGTTGTTACATTATGGCTGCTCTCTCCCCAGAATCTGTGCATTTCTATCTAAGAAAGTTCTAAGATATCCCCCAAATATCATTTCAAGTTTTATGAAGTGCTAAGTCAGCATTATGCCATCGATAAGTGGCTGAATGTGTGTTACAGACACGGTTAACCTTATGTGTGGAGGAAGAAGCAAATCTGTAAGAGTGTTTGTCATATTCTACATAGCACATCAACCATTCTGACTCAAGTGAACTTCGCTGATAAGCCAAAGCATATCTGGGACTATTAATGAGTGTGATTGTCCGTAGTAATACTTGAAGGCAGTTATCCATCAGTAACAGTATTATATTATAATGTGTGTGCAAATGTATTTGCTGGTCTTTATACTTAAATGGGATTAGCTTAAAGATTTGATTGAGTATACGAATAACAACAACAATTGATATTGATGTTAAACAGATTGTCTAAATCAGAAAGAAATTTGATTTAAATCAAATAAGAAATTGCCAAATATACAATGAAGTTGTATGCTGTTGTTAGATGTATAAATACCGGGTGATACATTTAGTGGTAACTAACTTTTTTTAGTAGACAATGTAAGTTAGATCATCATACAATGATGATAGGCAGCTAAAAGTCTCGTAAGGCTATTTGGGTGGACAAGAACTTAGCCGAGGGTTGGGATCTATAATTGGCTATATGTGGCGACTTGGCTAGGATAGATTTTGCCTCTGTCGAGTAAAATGTAATTGTTATAGTAAAACAGCATGAGTGCTTTCTACAAGTTATGTAATAAAAGTTATACCTCATTGGATAGATCTTGCCTTAAGGTTGTGCACAATCATATCATCATAGAAAAATAGTAATTTGATAATATTTACACATTTTGAGACTCAATTCTGAGAAGTAGCCCCAAAAAGAAGAAGTTCTGCATCATTCGTTTTGTCAAATTACATGCCATACAAATTTAATATCGATTTGAAGTTAGTAAGTATCGTATAAGTGAATTTGTCACGTTGTAGGCTCTTTTGATGATTTTCATCGAAATAATTATTTATGTTTTGTCCTTGTTAAACGCATGTGGCTCTTGTGGATTATGGTGCCAGACATGTTGACACCAGCCATTCTCATCACTTTCTCCATACCTATACTAAATACTGCACAGGACAAGCTATCACCGTGCCTGAGACCTTTTTCCGTGTTGAATGGTTCAGAGTGATCCTAACCAATCTTAACCGAGGATTTGGTGTTTTCCAGGGTACATCTGCAAAGTCGAATCAGCTTTGCAGGAATACCAAATTCAGACACGGTCTCATATAGGCTATTCCTTATCGGAGAGTCGAAGGCAGCTTTGTAGTCGACAAAGAGGTGGTAGGTGTCGATCTGCTTTTCATGAGTTTTTTCCAGGATTTGTCGTAAGATGAATATTTGATCCGTCGTAAATTTACCAGTTCTAAAAACGGTTTTAGACGTTCACACAATATGCTTGAAAGGACCTTGTACGCAATTGGTAATAGGCTTATTCCCCGGTAGTTCTTACATTCACTACGATCTCCTTTCTAGTATATGGGACATAACAGACTGAGACTCCAATCCCCGGACATGCTCTCCTCTAGCCAGGTGTTCTTTATGAGCTGATGCATGCTACTAATCTGTTCATCCCTGCCTGCCTTAAACAATTCAGCAGGTAGACCATCGGTTTCAGCTGCTTAGTTTTTTTTAAGGCATGATATTGCCCCACGTATCTCGCTCTGTCTCGAAGGGCACAGCTAATACCATCTTCCAGGTTTGGAGCGGGTTCTTCTGGAGTGGTGTCTGTATCTAGTAAATTTCTGAAATGATCTTTCCATATCTTCAGAACGTTATCCGGGTCCGTTATCCAGTAGGGCAACCCTGTTTCACGCATTCGGGCTTCCCATCTTCTTGAGACGGCTTTGCAGTTCTATGGAGTCGGCTATATATTGCCACTGCGAGGTTATATTATCAGGGATTGGAGCATTTCGCAGCAGTTGAGTTATGTGGTTGGATAGGCGTCCGCTATCGCTGTGGTCCGCAGTTTACTGATGCCCTGATGGCCTTTGTTGTGCCTGGTTATGTACGTTTTTCGCCATGTTTAGCCTTGTGCGTACCTTAACTGCTGTAAGGTAGTGATTGGGGTCAATGTTCGCATCCCCTGATCACTTGTACGTCCAGAACACTCTATGCTTGCCTTCCATCGACTACCACGTGATCTATCTGATTGCTCGTCAATTGATGTTGCTTTATGGATATTTTTATCGTCAAACTTGTGCTGCTTACTACCGTATTTCTTGCCGCAGAGAAATCAATCAGTCTGATGCCATGGTTCGATGTTTCGGTGTGCAGGCTGAATTTCCTGATGGTAGTCTCAAATGAGGTCTCGCGTGTCTACTGCTTGTTTTTCTTTGCCATTTCAACTTGATCTTGATTTCGCCTGTGATGAGCTCGTGATCACTCCCGATGTCAGTTCCACTTTTATTTCTAAGATTCGATAGGAAGCTTCTCCATCTTCTGCTCACGCATTTATGATCGATCTGATTGCGTGTATTGCCGTTCGGTGATGTTCACATATATTCATCTATCTCCTTGTTCGGAAAGATAGAGCCACCAATTGGAAATGTCTGGCACAATTATATTAACCGCTCATCTTTTTTGTATCTAACTCCACAACCATGCGTTCCAATGGTACTGCGAATACTGCTGTTGTTGCTTCCTATCTTCGCATTAAGGTCACCCATGAGTATTTTGATATTTCTTCTTCGTTGATCGTGTATGTTCATTCTTATTACTATCTTCAGCATCCTCTGTTGAGACATAGCACTACACTATGCAAATATGCCTTACTCTACTCTTGAAGCGAGCCATTATTACGTGGGGTCTGATACAGGCTTCCATGTTTGGAGTGAGTTCCTAATATTTTTTGATATTATGAGACCAACTTTGCTCTCACTGCCATTTTCTTTTCCACTGTAGAATATAGTATTTTCATTTCTGGTGATAATTTCGCCTTTATGATTCCATCTAATTTCGCTTATGCCTAGAACTTCGATGTTACACATTTCCATTTGATATTCAACTAGTGCAAGCCTAAATGCTCACGATAGCTTCGTACATTCCATTGCGCTATGCGCGTTCTTTTAAGAGTACCAAAGTTTGTTGCCATAAGTTCATGTCCTTTATTATTTTGCATTTCACTAATCAGTTATTCAGTTCAGTTTCGTTAATCTGTTATTTTCCTGCTAAGCAGGTGATTGGTCGGTTGTAACAGGTCCTAGGATGAGGGGGCTGTCATCTGTCGTTGCCTAGAAACAACGCCTTCCGTCAATGTAGTGGTGAATAGGAGTATTATCTTTCATTAAAACATATTTAGGTTGATTTAAATCTGGCCTTGTTTTATGATACCACAGCTAAATCTTAATATTTGAATCATACCGCGCCACAGTGCGTTGGGCAAAGCTTTTCTTAGCACAAGGGCCTTGTTGTCAGACATCAGGTATACCGGCAAACACTATGGTTGCTTTCCTTTACAAATACCAATACTTTCTATTATAACAGTTTATTCTTAAATTATGTTTGTCCTATTGTTGTAAAAATGTAGCATATGCCTTGACATTTCAATTTAATGATGATGCATTTTTAATGGCTCTCCTGCTCCTATAGTAAGCATTTCTTATTGCCTAAAGAGTAGAGCTACAACATCTGTAGTTTACCTTTGGGTGGGACATCATAATTGATGTAACATAGTTTATGTTCTTCCTTCACCACAAAAGGACCACAAATAATTATGCTGTTATACCAGATACGTTTGCAATGAAATCAAAGGTATAATGAAGAGCAACACAAAAATTATGCCTTGTTTCCCATGTCACAAATTTGGTTGAATCTGTGGCCATGCATCCTGTATGAAGGTAGCACTGGGCTATAGTAAAGAACAAAACAAAGATAGAATATTCGTACATCTTTTCTGGTATCTTAAGATATGGAGTAAGGTTTTTTTATGTAAAAAGTATAACATTTTACTAGGATTACAGGATATAGGAAGTAGAATTTATTTTTGCGTTAAATAGTGCATTTTTATATAAAGATGCTTGTGATATCATTTTAGAAACTTCAATACTATTTGTTTATTAAAATTAATACATCATTAGAATTTGTGATAACATATTCAAGTTATTTTTAATGCTTCATAGTGCACATGTTATAAACAAGATTAAACAAGAATTACTATTGCCTTCATACACGAAAGGAAAATCGACAAAAACCGAACTCCATGCACTACTGCACCCAATAGAAAAATCATTGGAGAGCAAATAACCCAGCAAAAAAAAATAAATTACCTTAGAAGCACGTTCCCATATAATCACAAACTTTTCTAGTTGCCAATTTCTATTTATGCATAATAACACATTGATTCGCAACATGCTGGATCAGCAGTGTCGTCCATGATTTGATGAAAACTTACTTATTGATAGGTATATATTCTAAAACCAAATTTTTGAGCCGATTGACTGGCATATAACTTTCTGCGTTGGTGTACTGGGTGATTGTACCTTTAGGTTCCATGATAGCACTTTGCCCCTTTTTGGGTTAAAAAAGGGGCTAAGTGCTATCATGTACTAATTTTCAAAAATCCCTTCATTTGACTGAACAACCCGTTAAACCGTTTGGTCTGGGTGATAGCAACAGTTTTTCCCATTTTCGGGTTAGTCCCCTTAAAGTTTGATATGCCAAAAACCACTTTGTGAAGCTTTTTTACTTTTAAAGGAAGTGCGACAATATAAATGTTCGCCATTCTACCTTAAGCCGTTTTGTGGTCTGGGTGACCATCTATAGTCCATCACCAACTTTCACTGACATTTTGGTAAAAATCGGTTTAACCGTTTTCGCAATTAGTGGTGATATCAAAATGTACATCCAATTTTATATATAGACTTCTCAATAATTTTTATGTTTTAAAGATGTTTATATGTAATGTTATCACTGGTGACTAAATGACATTCCAAAAATTAAGTGTATCATAATCTAAACCCCAGCAACTGAATAATAACAGACATCCAACATTTTCTCATGCCCAAAAACACATTTTAAGTTTGAGTAAAATCGGACAATCGATATAAATTTTCGAAGTAATTGAACTCCAGCCAACTCAACAGCATTTATACAGAAAAAAATTTCTCATAATAAAACAAATATACATTCAAAATTTCAGTCAAATTGTTTAATTCGTTAAAAATTTCATTATAATTCCACCTACAGGGTCCATTTATACAGAAACTTTGTTCTCATGATCACTCAAATATACATACTAAATTTCAGTTAAATTGGTCCATTCATTCAAATTTTGATTAAAAATCCACTCAAACGCAACCTACCGGTTCAATTTGTATATACAATTTTTTCTGATGATCAAACAAACATACATTCTGAATTTCAGTTAAATTGGTCCATTTGTTCAAATTTTGATTAAAAACCCACATCAGCGCCACCAACCGGGCCCTGGTAGACCACCCTTAACATTTAGAGGGATGAAAAACAGATGTTGGCCGATTCTCAAACCTACTCGAAACAAAATTTCATGAGGATCGGTAGAGTTCAATCACGCACCCCGTGACAGGAAAATTGTATATATTAGATAAACTATTTAAAATAATTAATATAATAACTTAAAATTAAACAATACACCTAAAAAAGAAAAAAAATCAACTACAGTCGGATTCGAACCCGCAACCTTATGATCGCCAGCCCGATGCTCTCCCACTGTGGCATGTCAGCTGGTTGCGACGCGAGCGCTAAAAGACGACATAGCATACCAAAACACAACACACACAGCATCATTGGTCAGCAACGCAAAGGCTGTCGCAACGCATACGCTACCACCACGCAACAGCATCATCGGTCAGCAGCACAAAGATTATTTTAAATTGCTGCGTTCAGTGCAAACTACTACTTTATAATTCTCAATTGGTTCGTTTCATCCATAATATAAGAATACGACGTTTTTCCATAACGATCGCCGGTGACGCCTCCAAGACGAAGTTTATTGCCAGTCAAGGAATGTTATCTGATCACCTTGATCCTTAAGGATTGTACGAAGACAAGCAGCTAAGCTAAACGGACACTAAGACTATACAACCGGGCTATATGCCTGTACAATCGGACCTACGAGTCTGTACAATCGGACAATAAATCTGTACAACCGGGCTACAAGCCTGTACAAACATGCTATAGGCCTGTACAATCGGACCTATGAGTCTGTACAATCGGACAACAAGTCTGCACCACAGGGCTACGAGCCTGTACAATCGGACCTTGAGTCTGTAAAACCGGGCTATAAACCTGTGCAATCGGACTTTAATCTTTACAACTGGGCAACGAGCCTGTACAATCGAGCTATAAGCCTGTAAAACCGGGCTATAAGCTTGTACCGGCTGTACAATTGGACGATAAGTCTGTACAATCGGACCTACGAGTCTGTACGACGGACGCCAAGTCTGTACAACGAGTGCTTGTACTTGTAAGGTCAGGGCCTATTAATGGCTGTTCTGATTCTTCTGTTCCAGTACCTTAGCAAATTTTCACCAGAACGTCCTACCGAATTTATCCGCGAGTCCTCGGCGGCCGACACCACCCGAATTTCCGCAACGTAAAACCCGTCCTGTTTCCAATCACCGAATTAGCGTCGCGCCATACCCGCCCGGTTCCTCGTCATCGAATTACGGCCGCTCGTCTAAGGACCGCTTCTCCGTACAAAGGATAACAACCCCAGGCACCGCAATACATTACACCAGACACCATCAACTATACGAGGCCACCGATCAAGCAAAATCCCCAAACATCATTATCTGACCAGTGATTGCTTAAGGGTACGGAGTGTTTCGTTCTGTTTAAATTTTTTGGATTGTAAAATAAGGAAATAAATATATAATATCCACTCTTTTATTTCGTAAGGTTTTAAGGGTCCTTGCGAAGACCCTGTTATAACACATGTAGGAAAGCTATTGGAAAAACCTGGAACCCAAAACTAAAGTATCACTTGGATTCTAGTGTGATGGTATGTGCTCTGTAAAAAGATCAAGTTTCTACAAATAGGTCGTATTAAACGTTCATCTTGTCTTCTAATAATAGGATGCCTGAAATCGACACCCCGGCCTAAGGCACTTTACACGATTTTTAATCTACTAAAAACTATGAAACCCGAAAGCCCTCCAGAAAGGAATGGACAGAGAACGAAAACGCTGTATATGGATCACTAAACATCTTTATTGATGGGTGCTATCGATAGGGTCGGCTACGATATCTACTCCGAGGAACTAAGTATAACTATAATATTTAGGATTCCAGACTTCTGTAACGTTTTCCAAACGAAAATGCTATTAAAAGAGCCGCCGACGAGGATAACTTAAGGAAGGTATCACAGGAGGATATTTTCATGTTCACTGACAGGCTAGCGGCGGTTAACTCACTAAAGTCTCACAACACCAAATCATCTTTTAACTAGTTCTGTGCAAGTATCCACACATGGGATTTGAAGGCAACTGTGGATGAAGAAGCCTGACAGGGCTCAACCATGCAAAAAAGTGACATAGTACACAAAGCACATTCCCCTATGTCTACCAGCAAAACGACAGATATAAGAGTAAGGAAAACTATAGGAATGTCAGGAAAACATAACCTGATAACGAACCTTGTAAATCTTAAAAAGTTAGCAAATTACGAAAATTATTACATTCCTAACGACATATAGGCCCATAGGAAGACAAGCGAACAGAATGGGATTTGCAAAGGAAAGTGAGTGTATCTACAGCGAGAATAGCAGCAGTGAACCATCTACGGGCCAGATTGACACCCCCAAAAAGGAGAAGTTTGTATAGGAGGTAGGAATAGTTTTTTCTCCATATTACTCAATTCAGCTTGAATACCAAAATTCAGCTCTATTGGTCTTACATTTCTATTGTAATCGCGAGGACAGACTGAAACCCCTAAAAAGAAGGTGTTTTTATGGGACTTTAACTGGAGGATAGTAGTTTGTATACTATTTTTTATTTCGGTACCTCTTAAACAATTGGGGGGAAAGGCAGAAGATCTGGCTTATGTTTGAGCTTAACCTCCGCTTAGAGGATCGATACTTTCATACCTAATTTTAGCCTGATAACTTTTAAACTACGACTGTAATCGCAGGAACAGACCCCTAAAAAGGGACAATTTGTATGGGGGTGGAAATAGTTTTTGTCCGATTTTGGTCATCTTCCATGCACATCAACCTCCGCTTAGAGAATATAAGCTTCACCTCGATATTTCTTATAGTACGGCTATAATCGCAGTAAAAACTCCAAAAAAGGTGGCGGAGGGAGGTTTTTTCATTTTAGGACGTAACCTCCGCTTTGAGGATATAAGATTTCATTCAGAACTTCAGCTTGATCTCTCTTAAACTAAGGCTGTAATCGCGTGGACAGACAGACAGACGGACGGACAGACGGATATCATTAAATCGAATTAGAATTTGATATAAAAGGATTGGGTGACTAACTGATCACTTCCCAGCTCAAACGGCTAAACCTAGAATCGTGAAATTTGGGATGTAGATTCCCTTTATGACTAAGGCGCGCACTAAGAAGGGATTTTTGGAAATTCAAACTGCAATGGGGTGAAATGGGCGTGGTATGGCTCCATACCGCTCGAATTTTGAAATGGCTCTATTTTTATACGATCACCCTTAGGGATGAGGTATATACCATTTGATACGACCCAAAAGAATAACACATAGAAGGAGTCACTTTAGACTTTTTAAGTCGTTTGAGCTATGTCCGTCTGTCTGGCTGTCCGGCTGGTTCGCACGATAACTTTCGAAAGACGCAACCAAATATTTTGAAATTTTCAAACTACTTACGGTATTGCAAATGGGCTGTATAGACCCGCCCCTTCTGGTACTTCCCATACAAATACATCATTCCGCCCACTTTAGAAATCGAGTAATGATATCAATACACCCAACGGGATCATACTCAAATTCAGTACTTAGTACAGCTATAAAAGGATAAAGTTTTGGAAAAAAATTTGGAAGTCTAGCCACGCCCCATATGGTACCTTCCATGCACATCTGGTACCGCCCACTATAGAAATCGATAAATATTATTAATAGATCTAACGCAATGCGATCGTGCCCAAATTCTGTATTTAGTAATGCTATAACAGGATAAAGTTTTGGAAAATTGGAAGTCTAGTCACGCCCCTTCTGGTACCTCCGATACAAATGTAACTTTCCGCCCACTTTAGATATGGAGTAATAATATCAATAAATCCAACGCGATCGTATCCAAATTCTTTCTTTAGTTAATCTATAGCACGATACAGTTTTCGAGAAAAAATTGGAAGTCTAGCCATCTAGACTGGTACCTCTCATACACATCTAGTACCGCCCACTTTAGAAATCGATTAATATTATAAATAGACCTAGTGCGATCGTGCCCAAATTCTGTATTTAGTAAAGTTCAAGCAGGAAATAGTTTTAGAGAAGAAATATGGAATTCTAGACACGCCCCTTCTGGTACCTCCCATACAAATGTACCACTCCGCCCACTTTAGAAATCGAGTAATAATATCAGTATAATAGAAAATTTTATGTTTTACTGAGGGTGAGTGTATATGTAAGTCGGGTGACCCGACTGAAACTTTCTTACTGGTTTAAACCATTATAGGTACGAAGTCTAAGTTTGGAACGTATATCGGTTGTATAAGAAAAAATACATTGTTTGTGAAAAGTAGGCGATGCCACGCCCCCTTTTAAACAAATGGCCCAATTACAATGAACTTTTCACTGAGTGGTACTGTTCTTTGGGCCTCTATCAATGGCTACACGATAACGTAGTTGGAAAATAGGGCGTGGCACCGCCTACACAAACCGAAATCGGTTATTGCGCTGGAACCCTTAGAGGTATGATGAAGAAATTTGCTACACATGCTACTGGTACAAGGACGATTACGATTCGCTGGGAAATGGGCGGTGCCACGCCCCTTTTAAAATAATCGTTATATCGGTCATATTAATGGACAAATTGTAATGAAATTTTCAGAATTTCTATTACATAACCGGCTGAAGACTTCCCAGCCCAACCGGCTAAAGTTAGTTCCCTGAAATTTTCCATATAGCTCCTTTCTACGATGTAGGTAAGGGGTTAAATGGCCAATAAAGAGATAAAACTTGTACTATCGCCCAGAACCGAGAGCTGAAGGGATTTTTCAAATTAATACTTATAGGGGTAAAAAAAACATTATAGGCAGACGGCCAGCGCGTTTCTTGTGATACTATTTAAGAGTGTTAAATACAATTTAGGAAAGGAAAACATCAATGGATTAATCTTGCCTCAAAGTTGTGCACAATTATTACAAAAGAGCTTTAAACTAAACAGGCCAATAGTAGCTTTAAAATATATATAATTTTTTATTAATATGCAAATCAGTACTATTCTATTAAATACTTGACACATATATGGGTTTTACGGTCACTCTCATCAACCATTGTATTCAAAATTCCAGTTAAAACTTTATACAGGTATGTGTTTACCGCTCCTCCAGTTTGCTTATCGCACATTTCATTTAATAAGCTGTGCTATTATACTAAACCATTACTACAGTATATACACACAATTCATTTCAACGAACGTTGACTTACATTTCTCATATAATTAAGCAAATAATCCTTAAAATGACACACACAAAGTTACTACTGTCAACCTTCTCAGTGTTACGCATACACACAACATTTGCATTTGTTATGCCGTTGCTTATTGCTTGCTCTTCAGTAATGGGCTAGTTCAACATGAGCCCCTGCAGTAGTCAATGTTACCTATAGCATAACTTCATTATATCATTTCGTAAGGCACACAATGCTTTAGCGATTAGAATGTCTCTGCTTCGTGAATGAATAACTTATGACATTTTCCATTCACTCACCTCTAAACTGAAACTTTGTATGCCAACGAATGTCGGTAACAAATACGATTAGCACAACTAACGAACGTCCTGCTGCCAAACGTAAACTAATTTCTGCACCTGCCACAATTACGCCACACATACTTGCGCGCACTGCAGCCTGAATGCAATTGAAAGGACGTAGAGTATAGTACTATCTTGGCATTATCCTAATGAACTGACGCATACTAAACTAACACACACACAGACAGGTAAGTTCATATTTACTTACATATGCATATGGTATGATATGACGCACATAGTCAACAGTATTAGAGTAACACAAAATCTCTTAACCTATAGGCATAATATGCAAGTGTTATGCGGTAAAATTGCGGACGCAGTTAGTACAGTAAATATGCTTGTCATTCCTATAAGTAAGTATATGTTATGACCCTGCAAGACCCACCTGGTATGAAGGCTTATCTATCTTTGAGTTGTGGTTGACGGTAGGTATGAAGCGGATATCAGTTAGGGTATGGGAAGTCTTGTGAAGGATACTCAAAATTGCATTTCATACTGGGGGAATGTAATAAGGCAATTTGTGTTTGTACTTAAAAGTTGTGTCAGCCTACGCTTTATAGCCATAAAATTCTTTCAAGCCATCATAGTTGATTGCAAAGAACATTTAAACGTGGGTGCATTTAAAATTCATGTATCTTTCAAATGTCCTTGTCCGTCTTTCGCATAGATCAATGTGTTTCTCATTCAGTTTATTTGGTGTACTTTATACGAACACTAGGACTTACCTAACAACACCATTTTAATGAATTAATTTCCCATTTAGCCAAATAGTATCCCTGACTACAGTAAATCTTCTTACCAACATTCCGTATGAGGCAACAGCACTAAAATGTGTTGCCCATTAAGCTGCACATCCAAGCCATGAATATCCCATTTTTGGCTGCCCATTGCAGTCAATGATATTCTACAACTCCTAACTAAATGTTAATTAAACAACCAAATCCATAAACGAATAGCCACAACCACAAAATTGCAGTTATGGCGACCACGGACACCAGTGCCATCATCATGATCATCAACGACAGAAACTGCAGCAGCAGCGCTTGCCTATATAAATGCAAAACTGCATTTAGATGTTAATTTTTATAAAACTTTCTCCGGCTCTGACAATTTGAATATGCATGAATATGCATTTTCGGCACAGGCCACATGGCTTTTGGGTGTGGAGGCCACAGCCCTCCACACCATCATATGTGTGTCAGTAGGATAATATTGCTTTAATGCTAAACTCTTACCACAAATACAAATCGCCGTATTTTCAATGGACCGACGCAAAACTAATTTACATTATAATTATGATGGAGTCTGATGAGGATGTGGCTACACATTAAACAAAATTGAAGTTATGAGTTTAGGCTACGTCCTTGCTGAGAGGGGAAATGAAATGAAATGAGCAATGTTGCTGTTAATGATAAACTAATGGTCAAGGAAGCTGTTAACACCATTCAGCTAATGAAGAACCTAAATGAGTATTTTATAATAAGAATAGTACGAGCATAACGCTTATGATGTTGGGCACAATTTTAAGAAAGTAATAACTAGTCTAACTGTCTTCGCCAAGTGTGTGCAGGCCGTTCTCTGCTTCTGCTACCTTGCAGATTGCAGTCAATGGCATAGCGGGTTACATCTCCGGTTGGTCTACGTAATGCATGTCCAATCCATCGGCATTTCCTTCTCAATACTTCGGACTGTATTTGGTTTTGACAATTGAGTGAGCAAAGACATGTTTTCTTTATTCTGTTGGGCCAAAAAATTCTTAATAATTTCCTTAGTCACTTGTTGATGAAAACTTGCAACTTGTTTTTGTCTTTAGCAGCCATATTCCACGTTTCTCAACCATTCACACATGAATTGAATATCGTTTCTGTAGTGTGGGTGGAGATTGATGGTGTTTTCCACACTGTGGTAAGTTGCTCGAGAACTTGTCAAGCTCTCATGGTGCGATTTGAGATAACGTTAGAAGAGCCTCCAGTTGATGTTAAAATGCTGCAAAAGAAGCACATAGTGAACTTGGATGTTTTGGATAGAAAATGACCGGTTGGATGTTGTGTTTGTGCGCATTATTTCCGTCTTACACAGTACAACACATGATTTTGGGACTCAATTCAGAGAACTGCATGTGAAAGTAGCCCCAATAAGAAGAATTTCTGCATCATTCGTTTTGTCAAGTAACATGCCATAATAATTTAATATCGATTTGAAGTTTGTAATCGTACTGGGGAATTTGTCACATTTTAGCCTCCTTTGTTATATTGTTATATGGTGGCGTATGATTATCATAAGTGATATTCCACGTAAATCATACGCCACGGAGTACAACAGTTTTATTTTACCTGCTACAAAATAAACATACATATATATGTTCCTCTAAATCACATTGGAACATAGGGCGTCAGAATAAACCCAGTTCAAAAACATTTGATGAATGGAAAAGTGAAAGTGTTGCTTATGTCGGGAAACGTTATATGAACATTAATTCTTTATTTTTGTACCATCACCCTTAGGGATGAGGGTATATATCATTTGATAAGACCCAAAAGTGTAACAGGCTGAGTTTGGTATTCCCGCAAAACTAATTCGACTCTGCGGGATGACACTGACTGACACGAAGTCTTCAGTGAAAATTGGCAAAAATCTGTCAGAGCCATTTTCTACCAAGCGAGGCTTTAGACAAGGCGATAGTCTGTCCTGCGATCTCTTTAACATCGTAATGGAGATGATCATGCGGAAAGCAGCAGTAAACAGGAATGGCACCATATTTAACAAAAGCCACATGTTGCTCGCGTATGCTGATGATATCGATATTATTGGACGTGGATTGCGAGATGTTACTGCGGCTTTTTCGAGCATTGAAAAGCAGTCGGCTGAAGTGGGTCTGGTGATAAACGAGGACAAAACCAAGTTATTTGTTTCAACGAACAAAGAGTCCACTCGTCTGGGACGCTGCGTGAACGTTGACAACTATAATTTTGAAGTGGTAGATGATTTTGTCTACCTTGGCTCCGCCATAAACAAAAATAATAATGTCAGCCTCGAAATCAAAAGACGAGTATTGATCGCAAACCGCTGCTACTATGCGCTAAGCAAGCAATTTAACGACAAAGCGCTCTCTCGAAAAACAAAGATCCAGCTCTACCAGACTCTGATCCTACCTGTCTTGCTCTACAGCGCAGAATCGTGGGTAATGACACAAGCGGATCAATCTATTCTGGGAGTCTTCGAGAGAAAAATACTCTGCAAAATATTTGGACCCATCATCGTGAACGGCGAGTACCGTCGTCGAATGAATCATGAGCTGTATGAGCTGTACAACGACATCGACGTGGTCAAGCGCGTTCAAATAGACCGAATGCGCTGGCTTGGACACGTTGTACGAATGGACGACAACGCTCCGGCTCGAAAAGTCTTCGGCAATAAACTCGATGGGCGGCGCAGGATGGGGCGGCCAAAACTCCGATGGATAGACCAGGTGACGGAAATGTTAAGTAAGCTTGGTATGACGAACTATCTACGGTGCGCAAAAGACCGAAGCGCTTGGAATGGTTTTCTACGTGCGGCTACTGATAGATGAATTTCTGTTGTTGCTGCCAGTAAAGAAGAAGAAGAAGAAAAGTGTAACACATAGAAGGAGTCACTTCAGACCCTAGGTTTCTTAGAACCAAATTCGATTCATGACTTTTCAAGTCATTTGAGCGATGTCCGTCTGTCTGTCTGGTGGCTGTCCGGCTGGTTCGCACGATAACTTTCGAAAGTCGCAACCAAATGTCTTGACATTTTGCACGAGTTAATATTTCCCCAAAACTACTTACGGTATTGCAAATAAGCTACATGGCTCCGCCCCTTCTGGTACCTCCCATACAAATACATCATTCCGCCCACTTTAGAAATCGAGTTACAAAATTAATACACCCAAAATACCCAAATTCTGTACTTATAATAGCTTTACTTATTACTGGATAAAGTTTTGGAAAAAAAAATTGGAAGTCTAGCCACGCCCCTTCTGGTACCTCCCATACAAGTTCACCTTTCCGCCAACTTTAGATATGGAGTAATAATATCAATAAATTCTAATTCTTAATTTAGTAAAGCTATAGCAGGATACAGTTTTTGAGAAAAAAACTGAAGTCTACCAACGCCCCATCTGGTGCCTCCCACACACATCTGGTACCGCCCACTTTAGAAATCGATTAATATTATTATTAGAACTACCGCGATCGTGACCAAATTCTGTATTTAGTAAAGTTCAAGCAGGATAAAGTTTTGAAGAAAAAACCTGGATGTCTAGACACGCCCAAATGTACCTTTCCGTCCACTTTAGAGATAGAATAATATTATCAATACACTTGACACGATCGTGCCCAAACGCTGTATTTAGTAAAGCTATAACAGGATAAAGTTTTGGAGAAAAGATCTGGATGTCTAGACACGCCCCTTCTGGTACCTCCCATACAAATGTACCTTACCGCCCACTTCAGAGATGGAGTAATAATATCAATACATCCAACGCTATCGTGCCCAAACTCTGTATTTAGTAAAACTATAACAGGATAAAGTTTTGGAGTATAAAACTAGAAGTCTAGACACGCCCCTTCTAGTACCTCCCATACAAATTTACCACTCCACCCACTTTAGAAATCGAGTAATAATATCAATATAATTGCAATTTTTTTTATTGTACTGAGGGTGATGGTATATGTAAGTCGGGTCGCCCGACTGAAACTTTCTTACTGGTTTTAAATTTGTTTCAGCTAAATCGAACAAGTGGTTCTTGAGTTATGTCAAATAAAAGAGCCTAAAACGTGAAAAAATCAACTATACAATACTTACTAACTTCAATTCGATATTAAATTATTATGACATGTAACCTGATAAAACAAATGATGCAGAACTTCTTGTTTTTGGGGCTGCTTTCACGTGCAGTTCTCAGTATCGAGTCCCATATCAATAAGCTGAATGTTGCACTGAGTTATTAATATTTATCCTGAAGCCTGCCTTTGCAGCTTCTATCTCCATAATTTTGAGGGTATGTTAGAAGGCATATAAGGCGACTACCTAGTCCCCATGTTATTCCTCTGTTGTTGCTCATTACATTTCTCATATCAACATCCAACCCAACGTTAACGAGTAATGGCGATAAAATGCATCCTTGTCGTACACCAGCTTTAACGGAAGCCTTATCGCTTATAGAATTCTGGTGAAGTATGCGACAGTTTGTGTTTCTATATAACTCTTGGGTAATCTCTATTATTTTCTTCGGTACGCCTCTACAGATGAGTGCCTCCCAGATGGCACCATGGACAAGTGTGTCGAAAGCTTTTTTGATGTCGATAAAGACTGGATAAAGTTGAGGTCTGCATTCTACGGATTGTTTATGTGATGTACGCAGGAATTTTTTTTTTTTTATGTGATGAATCCAGCCTGTTTGCAACGAAACTCTTTGTCGAGGGAATCAGAAAGTCCTCTGAAAGGCGATTTAAGTGTGTGTACCAACTATCGCGGGATCAGCCTTTACCTATTGCATACAAGGTCCTGTCTAGTGTGTTATGTGAACCTAAACGTGGGCCTTATCAGTGTGGTTAAAAAAACTTAATATCCCTTTAACCCCATAAATGAGGTATGGGATAGATTCGCGTATTATTGTGAATTAACACGCTTTCCAGTTTTAGTCGTTAGACCTATTTATGAAGCTTTTCCCAGATATGCCGATTGATTCGATACTATACTACGAAGTTGCTGTCGACAACATCGAGGGGGCCGTCGATTAAAGAAAATGCAGATGACTGGAGACGGTAGTAGAACCATGGATCTCCCTCATTATAGTCGTGTGTTCAAATCATCGTGCCACGGCCGGTTCCGGTCGTACACCTGGTCAACCCACGACCAGATATTGACAAATCCTGGAGAAGACCCAATAAATGCAGATCGTTACTTATCAACTGTTTATCGATTACAAAGCTGTATTCGATAGTACGATGTGAAACAAACTAACATAAGTATTACATGCTATGGCTGCGAGTACTCGGTTATCGGGTATCCGCCTGCAAATCTCTCATAACTCAGGTGCCTTTAGTTGTTATTAAGAATTTTGATACGACTTTGGGGCAAGGCACTAACTCTAACATACACTGATCCTACCCATCTTACTCTACAGCGCAGACTTCTGGGTAATGACACATGCGGATCAATCTATTCTGGGAGTTTTCGAGAGAAAAATACTTCGCAAAATATTTGGACCGATCATCGTTAACGTCGAGTACTGTCATCGATTGATGCATAAGCTGTGTGGGATGTACAGCGACATCGGCGCAGTCAAACGCATTCGAATAGACTGAATGCGATGGCTTGGACACGTTGTATTAGAGAGCTGCAAGAAGTGATTTTTCAAAATTAGGGGTAAGGGGTAAGCTTCTTATAGAAGCAGAAAGCTCCACGAAGGGATCTTTCGAATTTCGTATCTTTAGGTAAAAACAGGTACAAAGAAGGGATACAACCGGTACCATCACCCAGGCCAAGCTATCATCGTGGGAACTATTGTAGGCCGTATGCGTTTAAAATGAAACATGTCCGCGCAGCTTTCTGGTCACAACAAGACTGACTATTTATTGAAATCTTCTTAAAGCTAAGGAGTTAAGGAAGTTTCGAGAACTTTAGAATGTCCGTGAAGATAGATTCGGAATCTAACTAGCGGAGACAACAACCAGTTCGGTTAACATAATTATGTTAACTAGTTAACAGAGCTCTGTTAACCATTAAAATCAACAGACTTTAAATAAAACCCATTTTTTTAACTTTTTATAAGCAAAAGAAATGTTTTTATAAATTAATAATATAAACACCATATCAAACATAAGATATTCAAAGCTAAAGTATAAAAATTGTAAATCACAACAGAGTTACGTATGCTGAAACAGCCACGACTTTTCGAAATATAACTCTTAATAAAACAAAAGCAGAGAATTCTCCCGGTACCACACCTATATCATGACATTGTACATATAAAGAGCCTTCAGAAAAATGTGTCCCCAAATTTCAAAACAGCTCCAGAGCTCCACATTCGTCACTTTAATATGGCCCATAAGAATAACAGCATCTCCCACTGTGCAAAAACGAAGAATTCTCCCGGTATCACACCTGTACCATGATATTGTACTTAGAAAGAGCCTTCAGAAAAATGTGTCCCCAAATTTCAAAACAGCTCCAGAGCTCCACATTCGTCACTTTTATATGGCCCATATGAATAACAGAATCTCCCACTGTGCGAAAACGAAGAATTCTCCCGATATCACACCTATACCATGATATTGTACTTAGGAAAAGCCATTAGAAAAATATGTCCCCAAATTTCAAAACAGCTCCAGAGCTCCACATTCGTCAATTTTATAAGGCCCATATGAAATTCAGAATCTCCCACTGTGCGAAAACGAAGAATTCTCCCGGTATCTCACCTATACCATGATATTGTACTTAGAAAGAGCCTTCAGAAAAATGTGTCCCCAAATTTTAAAACAGCTCCAGATTCGTCACTTTTATATGGCCCATATGAAATTCAGAATCTCCCACTGTGCGAAAACGAAGAATTCTCCCGGTATCTCACCTATACCAGGATATTGTACTTAGGAAAAGCCATTAGAAAAATATGTCCCCAAAATTCAAAACAGCTCCAGAGCTCCACATTCGTCACTTTTATATGGCCCATATGAAATTCCGAATCTCCCACTGTGCGAAAACGAAGAATTCTCCCGGTATCTCACCTATACCATGATATTGTACTTAGGAAAAGCCATTAGAAAAATATGTCCCCAAATTTCAAAACAGCTCCAGAGCTCCACATTCGTCACTTTTATATGGCTCATATGAAATTCAGAATCTCCCACTGTGCGAAAACGAAGAATTCTCCCGTTATCTCACCTATACCATGATATTGTACTTAGAAAGAGCCTTCAGAAAAATATGTCCCCAAAATTCAAAACAGCTCCAGAGCTCCACATTCGTCACTTTTATATGACTCATATGAAATTCAGAATCTCCCACTGTGCGAAAACGAAGAATTCTCCCGGTATCTCACCTATACCATGATATTGTACCTAGAAAGAGCCTTCAGAAAAATGTGTCCCAAAATTTCAAAACAGCTCCAGAGCTCCAGATTCGTCACTTATATATGGCCCATATGAAATTCAGAATCTCCCACTGTGCGAAAACGAAGAATTCTCCCGGTATCTCACCTATACCATGATATTGTACTTAGGAAAAGCCATTAGAAAAATATGTCCCCAAATTTCAAAACAGCTCCAGAGCTCCACATTCGTCACTTTTATATGGCTCATATGAAATTCAGAATCTCCCACTGTGCGAAAACGAAGAATTCTCCCGGTATCACACCTATACCATGACTTTCTACATTGAAAGAGCTTTCAAAAATGTGTTGTCAAATTTCAGAACAGCTTCAGAACATGAGATTCTTACATTTTTATATTGCCCCAAGAAATATATGTTGGCCCACTGTGCAATACCTTTTGATAGATCTTTTCTAGTTGTTTCAAAAGAAGTTCTAAACTTTTAAGGCTTCTATAGACATATTAATGTGCAATAATTTTACAAACCGCAAGTTTGAATTAAATCATATTTTTAAATACAAACGTAGGGGATAAAATAATAATTATAAATATTAAAAATATTGGAATATAAAATAAAAGAAGGGAATAACATTAAGCCTAACCATATCAAACAGATAATATTAAAAAAATATATATTTGAAAAATTCCAAATAAGCGATATTTGCTGTACTATCCACCCGATTATTAACAAAAACCAAACAGTTTGAAAATAAAAACTCCTCTTTATGAAATATAAATTGACATAAATTTCTTAAAGTCCCATCCAGGTATCGAACTGCCGACCTCACGGCTCCTAAGTGAACACACACACTAGCACCTACACCACAACGGGAGATGATCATGTGTCATCATGTGTGTAATGTAGATCATAAGGGTTGAACAACTGGATAACAAGCGAAGATTTTGAAGATGTCAACAGCAATGTAATAAAACTTTATGATGGGCGTGTAGGTGAATATGTTTGCAAAATGTTCACACTGCATACGTACATATGCAATAACTGCATACTGTATTTGTTTTTAAGAAGTTATAGGGAAGCCAAAAATTTCTGCTGCGAACGTAAGTATTTTATAACATACAATGACAATGACATACATATACTTTTATTATATGTCTGCTGTTGTCATCTTTAAAATTTTCTCTTTTGATTAATGATCAACACTTCGATCAACATTCCTACAATATTCTGAAGAAGGTCAACAAACGGTTGTGCGGCGGCATTAGTGTAGAGAAGACTGAGTTTTTTACACACAAATAATTTTTCTCAACAACTAACAGGAAACAATGACCATTCAGATTTTTTTTAATTAAAATTGTTTAAAAAAATTGTAAAAAATTGAGTAAAAACTATGTAAAACTATGTTGAGCAGTCACAACTTTATTACTAAAAAAAATTTATTAATGGACATTTTTTGTTTTTGTTTGTTATGACAAATTAATTGAATTTGTAAGTTATGTTACTTAAATAATCCCAGTCTTGATACGAAATGAATGGGATAACTGGCCACAGATTTTTAAAAGAAATTACTTGCTGTAAAAAATATATAACAACCCCATATCTTCTAAGCGGACACATAACGTCCTACAATCCTACACCTAAAAATGGGTACCCCAGACAACTTTGATAATGTTGATCAAAGAGCATTACATGTGTTTTGTACACAAAATGACGCATCTCGGTCATTTAATGTGTTTTTTTGAATGAATGAAATACTATTAACAGGTAGTAGCAGAAAGGGCTGTAAAAAAATTGCACCCACAAACATGGTGGTGAAAACGTGGTTACTGATGTTTTCCTGTTCATTAATTCAAAAAATACACATTAAATGACCGAGAGGCGTCATTCTGTATACAAAACACATGTGGGCGTGGCCAGACCACATTTATTACGATAGTGTACATCTTCTCTACACCAATGCCGCCGCACAATCGTTTGTTGACATTCATCAGAATATTCTAGGAATGTAGAACGAAGGGTTGATCATTACTGACAAGCGAAACTTTTAAAGATGACAACAAAAGGCATAAAATGAAAGTATATGTATGTCATTGACACTGTATGTCATAAAATACCTATGTTCGCAGCAGAAGTTTTTAGCTTCAATATAACTACTTAAAAAAATACAATATGCAGTTGTTGTGCTGATGCCACCACCATTGTGGCACTGTGTATATACGTATGTACTGTGAACATTTTGCAAACATATTCACCCTTCAACCCTTATGATCTACATTACACACATGATGACACATGATCATCTCCCGTTGTGGTGTAGGTGCTAGTGTGTGTGTTCACTTAGGAGCCGTGAGGTCGGCAGTTCGATACCTGGATGGGACTTTAAGAAATTTATGTCAATTTATATTTCATAAAGAGGAGTTTTTATTTTCAAACTGTTTGGTTTTTGTTAATAATCGGGTGGATAGTACAGCAAATATCGCTTATTTGGAATTTTTCAAATATATATTTTTTTAATATTATCTGTTTGATATGGTTAGGCTTAATGTTATTCCCTTCTTTTATTTTATATTCCAATATTTTTAATATTTATAATTATTATTTTATCCCCTACGTTTGTATTTAAAAATATGATTTAATTCAAACTTGCGGTTTGTAAAATTATTGCACATTAATATGTCTATAGAAGCCTTAAAAGTTTAGAACTTCTTTTGAAACAACTAGAAAAGATCTATCAAAAGGTATTGCACAGTGGGCCAACATATATTTCTTGGGGCAATATAAAAATGTAAGAATCTCATGTTCTGAAGCTGTTCTGAAATTTGACGACACATTTTTGAAAGCTCCTTCAATGTAAAAAGTCATGGTATAGGTGTGATACCGGGAGAATTCTTCGTTTTCGCACAGTGGGAGATTCTGTTATTCATATGGGCCATATTAAAATGACGAATGTGGAGCTCTGGAGCTGTTTTGAATTGTGGGGACATATTTTTCTAATGGCTTTTCCTAAGTACAATATCATGGTATATGTGAGATATCGGGAGAATTCTTCGTTTTCGCACAGTGGGAGATTCTGAATTTCATATGGGCCATATAAAAGTGACGAATGTGGAGCTCTGGAGCTGTTTTGAATTTAGGGGACATATTTTTCTAATGGCTTTTCCTAAGTACAATATCATGGTATAGATGAGATACCGGGAGAATTCTTCGTTTTCGCACAGTGGGAGATTCTGAATTTCATATGGGCCATATAAAATTGACGAATGTGGAGCTCTGGAGCTGTTTTGAATTTTGGGGACATATTTTTCTGAAGGCTCTTTCTAAGTACAATATCATGGTATAGGTGAGATACCGGGAGAATTCTTCGTTTTCGCACAGTGGGAGATTCTGTTATTCATATGGGCCATATTAAAATGACGAATGTGGAGCTCTGGAGCTGTTTTGAAATTTGGGGACATATTTTTCTAATGGCTTTTCCTAAGTACAATATCATGGTATAGGTGAGATACCGAGAGAATTCTTCGTTTTCGCACAGTGGGAGATTCTGAATTTCATATGGGCCATATAAAAGTGACGAATGTGGAGCTCTGGAGCTGTTTTGAATTTTGGGGACATATTTTTCTAATGGCTTTTCCTAAGTACAATATCATGGTATAGGTGAGATACCGGGAGAATTCTTCGTTTTCGCACAGTGGGAGATTCTGTTATTCATATGGGCCATATTAAAATGACGAATGTGGAGCTCTGGAGCTGTTTTGAATTTTGGGGACATATTTTCCTAATGGCTTTTCCTAAATACAATATCATGGTATAGGTGAGATACCGGGAGAATTCTTCGTTTTCGCACAGTGGGAGATTCTGAATTTCATATGGGCCATATAAAAGTGACGAATGTGGAGCTCTGGAGCTGTTTTGAATTTTGGGGACATATTTTTCTAATGGCTTTTCCTAAGTACAATATCATGGTATAGGTGAGATACCGGGAGAATTCTTCGTTTTCGCACAGTGGGAGATTCTGTTATTCATATGGGCCATATAAAAGTGACGAATGTGGAGCTCTGGAGCTGTTTTAAAATTTGGGGACACATTTTTCTGAAGGCTCTTTCTAAGTACAATATCATGGTATAGGTGTGATACCGGGAGAATTCTCTGCTTTTGTTTTATTAAGAGTTATATTTCGAAAAGTCGTGTCTGTTTCAGCATACGTAACTCTGTTGTGATTTACAATTTTTATACTTTAGCTTTGAATATCTTATGTTTGATATGGTGTTTATATTAATAATTTATAAAAACATTTCTTTTGCTTATAAAAAGTTAAAAAAATGGGTTTTTATTTAAAGTCTGTTGATTTTAATGGTTAACAGAGCTCTGTTAAATAGTTAACATAATTATGTTAACCGAATTGGTTGTTGTCTCCGCTAGTTAGATTCCGAATCTATCTTCACGGACATAACTTTAGAGGGAGACATCAATACAGTTTACAGTAAATGGCGGAATTGATACAAAATGAGACAAACATAAAGTATTTTAATAGGGATTTCTATATAAGTACATACATACAAAGTATACATGTCCGTTAGGAGTATTTACATATTTACAATAAAGAAAGAGGTTAATGAATAAACGTAAAATCGTAAAAATCTAAGTGGGAATGCTGCTTATAGAACTATGAAGCTGTACGAAACCCAGACCAAACGGCTCACGAGAGAAACGGCTGAGTATTTGTTTTAAGGACTTGTAGTGCCCTGTGAAGAGATTGTTCGGAATTTAAACTTTTAGGCAAAAAAAGGTATAAAACCGATACTATCACCCAGACCGAACGGCTCAAGTATAATCGCGAAAATTATTGTTAATACTTATTTTATGGGTTAGTTGTGCGATATTAAGGGTTTGTCTGGGAAAACCTGACACTTCAAATTGAAATTGATATTTCAGAAGGGCGAGACAGCTATTTAGGCGAAAAAAACGTCAGATGAAGGAACGGGAGAACGAGGATATAGAGCGTTACAGGGATAGAGGTGAGGCCAGAAAATTTTACCAGAAAGTAAGAGCAAATGGATACGGTAATGGCCTCCGCTCCAGTAAGGACAAGGATGGAAATCTGGTCACGGATACGCAGAGTGTGCTGCACATATGGAGAGAACACTTCCAGCAACTGCTGGTTCCAGAAGGTAGCGCACGTGAAGTTATCACGCCAGTTGTCGACGACGGCTTAGATTGCCCACCACCAAGTCAAGCCGAGGTAAGAAGAGCAATATCGCGGAGCTCTTCAAGTCCGGTGGCGAGGAGCTGATAACGAGCATGCAACAGCTCCTGCGCACGGTTTGGCTTAAAGACGATTGGAATGTAAGCGTGTTATGTCCTGTGCTGAAAAAAGGTGATCCAAGTGTGTGCTCCAACTACCGCCGGATCAGCCTTTTACCCATCGCATATAAGGTCCTGTCGAGTATGCTATGTGAAAGACTAAAGCCAGTGCTATCCAAACTGATCGGGCCTTATCAGTGTGGCTTTAGACCTGAAAAATCCACAACTGACCAGATTTTCACACTTCGGCAAATCCTGGAAAAGACCCAAAAGAAACAGATCGACACGTACCATCTTTTTGTCGACTATAAAGCTGCCTTCGACAGCCTGATACGGCAGAAATTACTTGAAGCCATGGCTGAGTTTGGTATTCCAGCGAAGCTGATACGTCTTTGCGGAATGACGCTGACTGACACGAAGTCTTCAGTGAAGATTGGCAAGGACCTTACGGAGCCATTTTATACCAGACGAGGCCTAAAACAAGGCGACGGCCTATCGTGCGATCTCTTCAACATTGTGATGGAGATGATAATGAGAAAAGCTGCAACAAAAGCCACATGCTACTCGCGTACGCTGATGACGTCGACATCATCGGTCGAAAACTGCGGGATGTGACTGCAGCCTTCTCAGGTATACAGAAGGAATCAGCGAAAATGGGCCTAACGGTGAACGAGGACAAAACAAAGTTATTAGTTTCAACGAACAAAGAATCTACTCGTTTGAGAAACTGCGTGAACTTTGACAACTATAATTTCGAGGTGGTAGATAATTTTGTCTACCTAGGCTCCGCCATCAACAAACCAAATAATGTCAGCCTAGAAATCCGGAGAAGAATCCTGCTTTCAAATAAATGCTACTACGGACTAAGCAAGCGATTCAATGACAGAGCCCTCTCTCGACGAACAAAACTCCAGCTATACCAGAAACTGGTTCTACCTGTCTTAATGTATGGCTCAGAATCCTGGGTTATGACACAAGCGGATGAATCGGTTCTGGCGGTATTCGAGAGAAAACTACTACGTAACGGAGAGTATCGGCGTCGTATAAATCATGAGATGTACGAGCTGTACACTGACATTGACGTGGTCAGACGCATTAAGGTGCAACGGTTGCGTTGGCTAGGTCATGTGGTACGCATGGACGAAAATGCTCCAGCTCGAAAAGTCTTCGACAGTGAACTCGATGGACGGCGCAGAAGAGGGCGACCAAAACTCCGTTGGAAAGACCAGGTTACTGAGAACCTTACAGAACTCGGTGTGACTAACTGGAGAAGAAGAGCAGAAGATCGAGGAGCTTATAATATTTTTCTACGTACGGTATATAATCCACAGGGATTGCATTGAAGTACCAGTTAAGTAAGTAAGTAAGTACCAATCTTTATTAGATTGCAACAACACTGAGCATCTTTAACAATAACATGGAGGCAGGACAAAGTCTGCAAGGTCGGCTAGTCTTTAATAAATGTCAAATGCCGATAGCATATCCCGATGATACAGATGTCATTGGCCGATGACTACACGATGTTACTGCGGCCTTTTTAGGTATTTAAAAGCAGTCGTCAAAAGTGGGTCTGGTGTTTGTAATATTATTTAAAAAAAAAATTAAGATTGTGCACAACTTTGGGACAAGACCTATACAATGACATATTACCCTTATTAAAGAAGTTGTATTATACGCCCAGCAGCGGAAAAGACGAGGCATTGTAAAAATATGCCTGCAAACATGCTTTCAAACGCAGTTTGTTGACATTCAAATACGCCTTCCTTTCCAGGCATGTATACAGGCTATAATAAGTCCTTCACAAAAAATTTCATGCCCATGCACATTTCGCTGCTTAAATGAGAGAGCCCTCTTACTAGAGTGACATAAGATCCGGCATACACGCATTTTTCCCTTCTTATAAATGGCCTGTGAGCAGCCCTACTGTGTACCCCACAATAATTCAATAGATGTGCACAAAGGGAATGCAAACTTTCTTGCCTTAAACAGGGCTGTTGACAAGCCTATTAGTAGAAGGCAGAATTGACGCTCATAGCCGTGCACTCTTTACTTCTCCGATTAGACCTGTTGACAGGCCTCTTAAGGGAAGGTAAGACAGATGCTGTTGTTTATGAGAACTACATGTATGCTATTTGTCGTACAACAACTATATCATGTGATAGGCGAGTAAGTATCATGTCCAACTATAAGTACTGAGGTCGCGAGTTCGATTCCTAATGCTGGAGTTTAAAAAAAAATATTCATTTCAAAAAAATTGTGTTAAAAATTAATAAAAAGTGTGAAATCATTTAATATGGAAATAATTCTCATGTTTTGTTTACTGCAGTTTTTCTATAAATGCTCTTTTGCAGGCCTGCAAGCTGGTCTGCAGTAGCAATGACTCATAGAAGACCCTTCTTCTAGCAGGCCTGCAAGTAGGCATGCAAAGCCCCATTTTTTGCTGCTGGGCGCTTTTAAATGGTGTCAGAATATGTGTGTGTTTGCAGTTTGTTTACATAAAAATATAATTGTGCACAATTTTGTGGCAAGATCTATCTAATGAAATATTGTCTTTATTATATTATTTTAACTGAACACTTTAAACTAGTATCACAAAAAATTTGACAGACCCTTGTGAGCATAGTGCAATTTTGTGAGTTTCAAACCAACTACTATGTATTAACTACGAACATGGGAATATTAAACTTTCAATAACTTTTTATTTAGAAACTCATCAGCTATTGAAAAACTCATGCACGCAACCGTCAAAACAATCAATCCCGTTGACGGTATTGAAGAGTATTATAGGCAACTTTTAGGGATGATTGTATCTAAATCGCTTCATAAAACAACAAATCGGTCGTTAGAGTTAATAGATTACAGAGCAGCATTTAAAAACTAATTTAATAAAAAATCCCTTAGTTTTGATATCCCTTTACAGACATCACCATCATGCCATTTTATCTATCGCCTCCCCCGTGTAGACTAAAAACTTTTGCATTTATCAATACATCATTCAATGGTGTTTATAGTCACAAGCCCCTGGCTGTGTTGAAAATACATTTCAATTTTGTCATATGAGAATTTTTAACTGACAAAAACATTCTAATCCAACGTTAGTAATAATGCTATATATGCAGATATATGAATGTCAAAAACACTCTATGGATTTCCGATGAAAGGTCATCATCAATGTACATTAATAAATCGAAAAATATTTCAAAATGAAATTGCATAGATTTCGACGAAATACAACAAATTGTAAAACGTCCATATAAACAAATGAACATCGGATTGAGTGATAAATACTAACACAGTTGGCAGTTGAAACTACAAATTTGATATGTTGATGAGAAATGGTAAATTTATGGCGTTAGGGAGAAAATGCATTAGCTAAAATGTTGCAATGCTTGAAAATAGGAAATTTATTGTGAATTTATGTTTGGAAGAGAATTTTTGTTTTCCGGAGAATTTGAATGAATATAACATTGTTTTTTTTTTGTTATAGTGAAGCAGAAGTTAATAATGTTTTAAAACAAAAATATTATATTACTAGGAAAGTTGATAATTTTTGCAGGGATAGATGTAAACCATCAGCTTTAAGTCAAGTACACCATTCGGAACATGTTTGGACAAAAAACGTGGCCTCTAAAGCCTAGGCCGCTGCCGATTTTAACGTTCTCGAAGCGTCACAGATGACTTGACTCTTTGTCCGTTGAATCAAATAACTTGGTTTTGTCTTCATTTATCACTAGACCCACTTCCACCGACTGCTTTTCAATGCTCGAGAAAGCCGCAGTAACATCCCGCAATCCACGGCCAATGATATCTATGTCATCGGCATACGCGGGCACCATTCCTGTTTACAGCAACTTTCTGCATGGTATTATCCATTACGATGATTTCTCTTTACACCCCATGAATGAGGTATGGGATAGCATCTCTCGTTTTTGTGAATTATCACGCTTTCTATTTTTAGATTCACATCTAACGGCACCTACTTGTTTATCGACGAATGCGAACGTCACTGTTTGAGATGCTCTTACTAGACATGCCGATTGACTCGACACTTATACTGCGAAGTTGCCGTCAACAACATTCGAGAGGAGCCGACAATGGAAGAATTTTTTTTTAAGATGACTGGAGCCGCGATTTGAACCTGTGATCTCCCGCATGGTAGTCGCGTGTTCTAACCACTATACCACGGCCGGTCCCAACAGACAATCGCCTTGTCTAAAGCCTCGATTGGTAGAAAATGGCTCAGTCAGATTTTTGCCAATTTTCTCTGTAGAGTTCGTGTCAGTCAGAGTCATCCCGCAAAGTCGTATTAGCTTCGCAGGGATACCAAACTCAGCTATAGTATCTAACAATTTCTGTCGTTTCGGACTGTCGAATGCAGCGTTGTTGTCGATGAACAGACAGTAGGTGTCGATATGCATTTCTTGGGTCTTCTCCAGGATTTGTCGTAGTGTAAATATCTGGTCCGTGGTGGATTTACTAGGACCAAAGCCAGACTGATAAGGTCGAATCAGGACCTAGCACGACAAAAATAACATGACCCATAGCTAAATGATCTTTGAAACAGATGTCAATAACCCTTGGCCTCAAGATCAAAGAACTTTAACAAGAGGTCAATAAACCACACCTAGGGATTAAAGCCTTAGCCTGTTGACATCAACGATCTTTGACCAAGACGTCAATGATCTAGACCCAGATATCAATGGCCTCGATCTAATAGTCAGTACTTTTGACCCAGATGTCAATTAAATGACCTTTGAAACAGGGGTTAATAACATTAAACTACAAATTAAAATTAATTCTGTACCCAGAAATCAATGAACTGGGCTACTGGGTAATGACTTAGATCCGGAGGTGTATGACAGGTTTGACTTATACGATGTCCCCAGCGATCTAACCGCTTTGACCAATACGTCTATGACCTAGACTCAGAGGTGATAAATCTATGACCCCGAGATAAATAAACTTGATCCAGAAGTACATGACCTAGAGTCAAAGGTCGAAAATTTATGACTCCAACATTAAAATATTTCACTCAGAGGTAAAAAAGCTTATACTCTAAGATCAACGAACTTTAACGACGATATAGGCCCAGATATCAGAGAGATCAAACTAATAGTCAATGACTGTGGTCCAGAGGTCTATGACAGGTTGAAGTTAATAAAGTATTCCCAGAGGTCTAAGTCCATCGACCGAGATGTCAAAGGCCTAGACACAGATGATAAAAATCTAAGATCACGAAATAAATAAAATTTACTAACAGATAAATTACCTTTAAAACAGACGTTATGACCAGGAGCTAAAGGTCAAAAATATATGAAAGCAATATAAATAAACTCGACCCAGAGATAAATGGCCTACACCTGGTCAATTACCTTGAACATAGATCAATAAACAACACTCTTTGATCCTGAGAGCAAAGACCTTACACTGGAAGTTAATGACCTGGACCCAGATAGGTAATGACATGTTAATTATTTTGCATCACCTACAATGTCAATAAAGTAGATTCCGAGGTGTAAGACCTTTGACCCGATCTATTACCTATGTTTGACCAAGAGGTAATTTACCTTTAAATAGAAGTAAATGATGTTAAGCCAGGGTTCATTTGGACTAAGGACAATAACATTGAACAGAGATCAATAGACAACACTCTTTGATCCTGAGAGCAAAGACCTTACACTGGAAGTTTATGACCTGGACCCAGATAGGTAATGACATGTTATTACGATGTCAATAAGGTAGATCCAGAGGTCTAAGACCTTTGACCCGATGTAAATGACCTAAACCGAGAGGTCAAAAATCTATGACCACAACATAAATGAAGTTGACCACTTGGTACATTTACTTCAGCCAGAAGTCATGGATTTCGGATCAGAGGTCTACCACGTAGTGCCAGGGGTTAAAAATCTATGCCCCGAAAATAAATAAACTTGATACAAAGGTAAATGAACTTTCAAAAAAGGTCAATGACCATGAGCCAAAATAAATAAACTTGACCCAGAGGTAAGGGCGTCGGGAGTGTGATGCAAGGTAAAGCTTCTGATCGGTTTAACTTGGCAAACCCAGAGTGATCCTTGCCAATTGCACTTCAAGTCTACTCACAGAGCTCCGTTTTCGTGGTACTACTGCGAACGGAGTACCTCCACGTGGTGACGCCTGGAAACGTGCTTCTGACACCCGTCAGAGCACGGCTAACTGTGAGGGGCGAAACCTAAAACCCAGGCACGTCAGCTCAGAGTGAGCGGTACCCTGGTCAGCGTCTGACCCAGAATGGGCGGCTGCAATAAAATCCTGGCAGGAGGAGAAAACTGCGACGTGGTGCGCTGGGCTTGCAACCCGCCACTGACGTTTAAACTAGAAAATGAAAAGAAGTAAGATGAGAATAAAACGGACCCCCCAAAATGTTGACGACCACCGCAAACGAATTAAAAACCATGATTTGAGGATATGCACCTGGAATGTTAGAACACTGTATAGACCAGGTGCATCCATCCAACTGACGGAAGTCCTCGAAAAATACAAGGCTGACATAACCGCTTTACAGGAAATCCGGTGGACGGGACACGGGTGCTCGCGCATGAAGACGTGCGACATCTACTATAGTGGCCATGCGGACAAGCACGAGTTTGGTTGTGGATTTGTGGTTGGCAAGAGACTACGACACCTAGTCTCAAGGTTCAACCCGGTGTGTGAACGTATAGCCACCATAAGAGTCAAAACAAAGTTTTTCCACATAACACTTATATGTGCCCATGCTCCCACAGAAGAGAAAAGCGATGAGGACAAAGACGAGTTCTACGAGAGCCTAGAAAATGTAAATGACCGTAGCCCCAGCCATGACATCAAAATTGTACTAGGCGATTTTAATGCTAAAATAGGCAGGGAGACCGCATTTGAGCCTACAATCGGAAAATTCAGTCTGCACACCGAAACGTCGAACAATGGCATCAGACTGATTGATTTCTCTGCGGCACGAAATATGGTAGTTAGCAGCACTAGATTTGACCATAAAAATATTCATAAGGCAACATGGTTATCTTCAGATCAATTGACGAGGAATCAGATAGATGACGTGGTAGTCGATGGAAGGCACGCATCGAGTGTTATGGACGTTCGAGTGATCAGGGGTGCGAACATTGACTCTGATCACTTCCTTACCGCTGTTAAGGTACGCACTAGCCGCACTAGGCGAAAAACGTACGTAACCAGGCACAACGAAAGCTGGACATCGGTAAACTGCGGACCACAGAGGTAGCGGATGCCTACTCCAACCACCTAACTCAACTGTTGCGGAATGCTCCAACCCCTGATAATATAACCTCGCAGTGGCAATATATAGCCGACTCCATAGAACGGACTGCGAGAAGCGTACTTGGGTACTCAAAGCCGTCTCAAGAAGATGCCTGGTACGATGATGAATGTCGCAATGCCACGAGAGAGACGGATGCTGCATACAGGGCAAAACTGCAGCCAATGGCAACGCGAGCTGTTCGTGAACGGCAGAGGGAGAAGAGACGACAGGCAACTCGTATTTTTAGAAGAAAAAAGAAGGAGCTGAAGAAGAGGCAGGATGAGTGTACTGAGTTGCTCCGAAGTAGAGGGGAAGCCCGAAAATTCAAGAGAGTTAAAGCGAGAATGCGTGGAACAGGGCTGCCCTCCTGCAAGGACAGCGATGGTCATCTAGTGACGGACCCGGATAACGTTCTGAAGATATGGAGAGACCACTTTAGAAATATACTGAATACTAACACCACTCCAGAAGACCCCGCTCCAATCCATGACGATGGTATTAACTGTCCACCTCCGAGCCAGAGCGAGATACGTATGGCCATCTCCCGCCTTAAACACAACAAAGCTGCTGGAGCCGATGGTCTCCCTGCTGAATTGTTTAAGGCTGGCGGGGAGGAGCTGATATGGAGCATGCATCAGCTCATGGAGAACATCTGGCAAGAGGAGAGCATGCCCGAGGATTGGAGTCTTAGTCTGTTATGTCCCATATAAAAGAAAGGAGATCGTAGTGAATGTAAGAACTATCGTGGAATAAGCCTATTACCAATTGCGTACAAGGTCCTTTCAAGCATATTGTGTGAACGTCTAAAGCCAATTGTAGAAAAACTAATTGGACCATATCAGTGCGGCTTTAGACCTGGCAAATCTACGACGGATCAAATATTCACCTTACGACAGATCCTGGAAAAAACCCATGGAAAGCAGATCGACACCTACCACCTTTTTGTCGACTGCAAAGCTGCCTTCGACTCTCCGATTAGGAATAGGCTTTATGAGACCATGTCTGAGTTTGCTATTCCTGCAAAGCTGATTCGACTTTGCAAATGTACCTTAGACAACACCAAATCCTCTGTTAAGATTGGTAAGGATCAGTCTGAACCATTTAACACGGGAAGAGGTCTCAGGCAGGGCGATAGCCTGTCCTGTACACTATCTATATATATAAAAATGGTGGCAAAAATGTATAGTAATTCATCAATTGCGAACGGCTGGGCCGATTTTGCTCAAACTTTTTTTAAGTTGTTCGTTATTGGCAGGAGCAGGTTACTGTGAAAGAAAATTTTGGAAAAATCTTCCGGAAAAGTCGGAAAATTGAAAAATTGGAAAAATCAAAAATTGCCTTTTTGTATGAAATTTTGTGTGATATTGTTACAGAATGGCTTTTCGAATAGAAAAATGGAAAATTTTTTGTGAAAAATGCGGAAAATTCCGGAAAACTTCGAAAAATCTATATCTATTCTATATCTATATATATAAAAATGGTGGCAAAAATGTATAGTAATTCATCAATTGAGAACGGCTGGGCCGATTTTGCTCAAATTTTTTTTCAGTTGTTTGTTATTGTCAGGAGCAGGTTTATGTGAAAGAAAATTTTGGAAAAATCTTCCGGAAAAGTCGGAAAATTGGAAAAATCGAAAATTGCCTTTTTATATGGAATTTTGTGTGCAATTGTTACAGAATGGCTTTTCGAATAGAAAAATGAAAAATTTTTGTTGAAAAATTCGGAAAATTCCGGAAAAATGCAAAAAGTTTGAATTTGTTGTTCGACGAAATTTTGCATATTATCGTATGATTTAATAATTTTGGACGATGTAATAGTGAACAATTTTGAATAATTATTCTGAAATGACTTTCCGAATGGAAACATAGAAAAATTCTCGGTGGAAAACTCGGAAAATTCCGGAAAACTCGAAAAATTTGAATTTTTTCAGAAACACTTTGCATTGCAAATTGAGTTTTTGTATAATTTTTTGTGTGCCATTGTTCCTTAGTGGCTTTTCGGTTGAAAAAATACAAAATTTTAATTGGAAAATTATTTCAAAAATTCCAAAAATTTTAATTTTTTATCGACGAAATTTAACATTTTATTGTGTTTTGATAATTTTGAATGATGTAAATGTGAAAATTTCGGACAATCATTCCGAAAGACTTTTCGAATGTAAAAAAAGAAAAATTCTTGGTGGAACACTCGGAAAATTCTGGAAAAAGCTCGAAAATTTTGGATTTTTTAAAGGAAATTTTTCATTGTATCGCTTGATTTGATGATTTTGGATGACGTAAAGGTGGAAAATTGGTTGTGCTGCTTGGAAAAATTTGGTTTATTGTGAAATCTATATACATATATAAAAACGGTGTAAACAGTGTGTAGTAATTCAACAAGAGAGAACGGTTGGCTCATTTTGCTAAATTTTTATTCAATTGTTCGTAATTGGTATGAGGGTTTTATGCAAGATAGTTTTGGGAAAATCCTTCAAAAAATTCGGAAATTGGTAAAATCGAAAACTGGTTTTTTGTATGGAATTTTGTGTGCAGTTGTTACGGAATGGCTTTTCGAATGAAAAATAGAAAATTCTTAGGGAAAAAGTCGAAAAATTCCAGAAAAGTAAAAAAAAAATTTTCGCATGATTTGATGGTTTTGAACGATGTCTAGGTGGAAAATTTCGGTTAAATGTTGGTTGGTAACGAGAAAAATAATATTTAAATAAAAAACGGGATGTGCGGGAATCTGCTGTCGAAATTGGGAATGCCAGCGTCAAATCGTTCGATGCAAGATGCATTCGATCGCGAATTTTAACGGGAGCAAGACTATAATCTAGATGAGCTGACCGGAAGAGTTCGAACGAATGTGCCGCTGTTAAATACCGAGTACAAGAACGTGTACGATTCACAATGAAACTGGAGACATTTACTTTCTCGATGCTCCGAGAGGGACTGCCAAGACATTTTTTGTTGATTCCGGCAACAATTTGGTCAAGATTTCAAATAACGTTAGCCGCTGCATCCTCTGGCATAGCTGCCACATTGTTGGAAGGCATTCGAACTGCAAATTCCGCTTTAAAACTTTCGATGAATATTATCACGGTTGAAAAGCCAGAGTACACAATGACCAAGAATTTCGCAACGGCTAAGTAGATGCGGGAATGCCAAATCAACATTTCGGATGAATGCGCGATAAAGACTAAACGAGTAGTTGACCGAACGATAGAGGATTTACGAGGGGATTCAAAATGATTTGGTGGGGCTATGATCAAAATGTCTAATGCTGCTTATTTACTAAAACCTTGCATGAAAACGTCGTCAATGTCAAGAAGTTGTAATTGACCAAAATATTAGAGGCTCATTCCAGAACCTCCCATCTTCTGCTGAATTCCCGAAACAACTGCTAGCGCTTGACAATGGCCAAATTCGGGTTGATGTTTCAACTGAATTAATATCGTTCCCTGCTAATTTTTGCACATCGTTGGAAAATTAACTCATGACATTGCACAAAATTATAAAAATCTCGATTGGATTAATTTACGGGCAGTATGTTACTAGCAGAGAAGAATAAAGACATCAATAGCTAGAATTTCAAATTAGAATTTCAAATCGCTTGAGAGCTGCATTCGTTCAAATCTGTTTACAGCGTGACCGAAGAGGATGAAGCGACCAACAATCCGACCGAATTTTCCACTCGCTTAATATGCCGCATAATTTACAGATAAAGGTGGGATCGATCATAATCATATTGCGGAATATGAATCAACCGAAATTGTGCAATGGTACGCGGTTGTCCGTCAAGAATCTGATAAAAAATGTGATTTCAGACGATCATAAATAACAAATTCAAAGAAGAGGAAGTCCTTATCTTACGAATCAGATAATTCCAACTGATCATCCATTCCAATTCCCCGACGACAATCAATAAATCGCAAGGCCAATCGTTGGAAGTATGTGAGATTAATCTCGAATTTCCCTGTTTTACGTGCGGTCATCTGAACGTTGTCTTTTCAAGTTCATTCTCTACTGGGTTTATCTGAAGGCATAAAATTGGGGCGAGACGAAGTTCGCCGGGTCCGCTAGTTTAATATAGTTATGGAGAAGGTGATGAGAAAGGCTGGTGTCAACATGTCTGGCACCATAATCCACAAGAGCCACATGCCACTAGCCTATGCCTGCGGGATGTTACTGCAGTTTTCTCATCACTAGAAAAGGAGTCAGCAAAAATGGGTTTAGCGGTCAACGAGGACAAAACAAAAATAATGATTTCGACGAACAAAGAGTCCTCTCGTTGGGGACGCACCGTGGATAGTCGACGAGTTTACCTACCTCGGATCTTCCGTCAACAAGAAAAATAATGTCAGCCAAGAAATTAAACGGAGAATAGTGCTAGCCAATAGATGTTTCTACGGACTTCGGCAGCACTTTAGTAACACCACTTTATCTCGGAATACTAAGAAACAGCTTTACCAGGTGCTAATCTTACCCGTTCTTTTGTATGCTGCCGAATCATGGGTGCTTACGACAACGGACATACAAAACCTGGGAGTATTCGAGAGAAAAGTACTCCGAAAAATTTATGGACCTATCTGTGTCGACGGCGAGTTTCGCCATCGGATGAACCTGAGCTGTATGAGCTTTACCACGACATCGACGTAGCTAAAAGAGTCAGAATGCAACGACTACGATGGCTGGGTCATGTTGCCAGGATGGATGTAAATGCTCCAGCGAGAAAGGTATTTGAGGGCGAACCTGAAGGACGGCGCAGGGAGACCCAAACTCCGTTGGAAGGACCAAGTGGTAGGCGACGTGCCACCATCTGGTAGGACTAACTGGAGAACACACGCACAAGACCGAAGCGTGTGGAATTCTTTAGTACTTCAGGCCTCAAACTTATGAACCATGTTCGTAAGTTGTAATGGGCCACTTAAGTAAGTAAGTAAGTAAGACCCAGAGGTAAGCGACATTTGACCCAGTAGTCAATGATATAGGCCAATAAATCAATGAAATCAATATAATTACAATTACTATGATTTAGAGGTCTGTCTGGTTGCACCTCTACCATGCCATTAAAATAGACCCAGAGATCTATGTCCTTTGACCGAGATATCAATGAAATAGATACAGAGGATAAATATCTAAGACCCCGAAATAAATAAACTTGACCCATAGGTAAACGACCTTTGCAATAGAGATTAATGACTTTGTGTCAAAGGTTAAGAATCTACGATTCCGAAATAGATTTACTTGATCCAGAGGTAAATGAACTTTGACCTCGAAATTATGGATTTTTGAACAAGGCGACATTGCCCTAGATCCAGATATCAAGGATATCGACCTAAGGGTTGATTCAGAGGTCTATGGCAATGGCGTATTAGTTGACCCCTGCCATGTCAATACCCCGTTACCTAGTGGTTAAATAACTTTGTCCTATGCGTGTATGACTTAGACTAAAAGTTTAACCAATATGACCCTGACATGAACAGACTTCACCAAGAGGTAAATGACATTTGAAATCATGTTCAAAGATATTTAACTAAAGGACAATCACCCTGAGATTTCATACCTTTGTCGTAAAGGTAAACGATCTTTGACCTAGAGACCAATGACAATGACTTAAAGGACAAAGCCTTGAAGCAGAGTTCAGTGACCATGAATCAGAATTAACAACCTTGAACCGAAGGTCAGTAAACTTGAACCAGACATGAACAATCTTGTGCCATAGGTCAATAATACAGATATTAATGATCCAAACTTGTATGACCTTTGACCCCGAGGTCTACTACAACGACCTAACGGTCAATGACTTTTGTCCCCTATAAAAAGGAATTATGAAACTTTACTACAATTTTAGTAATCATTTCCACATACTTCTTTCTTTTTTTAGGATATCCCTTGAATGACATTTTTTACATTGGTAATATTTTCACTTTCAACTAAGGTTAAATTTTTATTTGATGTTAAATTGAATATTTTTTAAATTTTACTTTATACTTTTTTACTTGTCAATATTAAATACTCTCTCGGACTCTTAATATTGTTAATGCTAAAAGTGTAAAATTCTTATTGTTTCTCCTTGCGCCACCAAGGCACCGCGTACACCTTCACTATTGTACACTTAAATTCTATGCAGCTTCACTAATGTTAGACAACACAGTACAACATTTTTCAGCTCATTGATTTGGGACTCAATTCTGAGAACTGCACGTGTAAGTAGCCCCAAAAAGTAGAAGTTCTGCATCATTCGTTTTCTCAAGTTTTAGGCTCTTATGTTTGACATAACTCAAAAACCACTAGCCGGATTAACCTGAAAAAATAAGGAATTACAAATGTCTTTAATCTGTTCATATAACGTTTCCCTACATAAGCAAAAGTTTCACTTTTCCTTTCATCAAATAATTCTGAACTGCGTTTATATTGTAGCAGTTACAATAAAACTGTTGTACTCCGTGGCGTATGATTTACGTGGAATATTACTTATGATAATCATACGCCACCATATAACAATAAAGCAAAAGATCCTAAAACGTGACAAATTCCCCTAAACGATACTTACTAACTTCAAATCAATATTAAATTTTTATGGCATGTAACTTGACAAAACGAATGATGCAGAACTTCTTCTTTTTGGGGCCACTTTCACGTGCAGTTCTCAGAATTAAGTCCCAAAATCATGTGTTGTACTGTGTAATATTAGATAATACACAAGAGTACTACTGCATATAACCGCAAGGCTAATATGTAAGACAATGCACTGCTTTACTGCTGACACTGTGTAGTTGCCGCAATCTTAATTAAACTATGATATAACGATGTATCATTATTTTCCACAGTCCATCTATCAATTGCCAGCTGTTGCCATATTTCGTTCGAAAAGTGCTTCATTTCATTTAGATTTGGTCTGATGATGGTATAGTGGGAAATATTAACTAGTATGCATGTGTAAGAGAAGTTGCAAATGTACATTATGCTATAGTAAAGTAGACAACATAATCCATCAAATTATGGCGAACAACCTGAGCGCACATATGATATTGCCCTACTTTTGCAAGAATAATCTAGTGAAAAAGGGGAAATTACCTCAGTGGCAGTATTATATAGTATTTACAAAGTTTTGAATCGCATATTGATGGCATTGCTAGTTATATCAAATAGAGAAGTTAAGGGCCGCGTGCCAGTATGAACAAATTGTAATATGAATTTTTCACCATTACATAAATATTGAACTTGCTTATTTCGCATTTTATATTCCTTGGGAAGATTGCATGCATATGAGTGAGTTAACATGTTTGTATTATTAGAGTCACTCAATGGCAGCTACAGTTTAGCAACGAATGTTCTTGTTGTCGGAGACTCAAACTTCGTGTAGTACAGTCAATCGGCATTTGTCTGGTGAAAACTTAAAGCTTATAAACAAAACTTACAAATTGTCTGAGTCACATTCTAGTTTGACAATATGTTCAACTACTGCATATCTTAAATCAATTTTGAGCCCATCAGAAATTCACACGATCTAAAAATGTCACAAACAAACACTACAAGAATACCTACCTACCTACTCGCCGTCACTGAGAACCACTTGCATACTTGAAATACTTGACAGACGTAATAACATAACCATTGCCGCCGCCACAAGTGTTGTTATGCCCGTTTACTTAACGGCATCTTGTTATGTGTGTGTGTGTATGGATTACAAAAGGCCTAAAGTACTTTAGATCCGCCGCACTTGAAGATTTCATGCTACGCTTACAGCAGATCTAAGATACTCACACACACACACACGTACGTAGATTGTATAACTTCCGTTATGCCACAGATTATTTGTTTATTTACCTCGTTGCCATTTGTAGGCATTACACTTGACATTCACATTGAATAAGTTTGTTGTTTTTTTTCTTTCTTTCTTACTGTTCACCTTTGAAACACGAGTGCCATGCTGCTTGTGTTGGATATGATGATGGAAGTTGGCTATATGAGATAACATGTCAGGTACGACTACGAATGTGTATACAAATCGGCAGACATGTGTATTAAACGTGCTGACAGTTACGAGAGGTGTATGGCAAGTAGATTAAAGTTGCAAATGCAAAAGCACGAAAGGGTTAGTTAGGTCCAAAAAATTTTAATCAAAATTTCGTATAGGAAGACTGTTATCTTAACCATTATGGAGTTTCTCTTACATACCACAGTACAACACATGATTTGGGGACTCAATTCTGACAACTGCACGTGATATTAGTTACAAAAAGAAGAAGTTCTGTATCATTCGTTTTGTCAAGTTACATGACATAATAATTTAATATTAATTTGAAGTTAGTGTTAGGTATAGGGGAATTTGTCACGTTTTAGACTCTTTTGTTTGGCATAACATTAATACTATATAGTGGTGTATGATAATCATAAAAAATATTCAACGTAAATCATACGCCATGGAGTACAACAGTATTATTGTAACTGCTACACAATAAACTTATTTTCAAATCATTTGATGAATGGAAAAGTGAAACTGTTGCTAACATAGGGAAACGTTTTATGAACAGATTAAAATATTTGTAATTCTTAATTTTTTGTAATTTGTTTCAGCTAAATCGGACAAGTGGTTCTCGAGTTATGTCAAACAAGAGAGCCTAAAACGTAACAAATTCCCCTAAATGATACTTACTAAATTCAAATCGATATTAAATAATTATGGCAAGTAGCTTGACAAAACGAATGATGCAGAACTTCTTCTTTTTGGGGATACTTTCACGTGCAGCTCTCAGAATTGAGTCCCAAATCAATGAGCTGAAAAATGTTGTACTGTTGTTTGTGTTCGCTCTATTATTAAAAACTCAGACGAAAGCTTTGTTAGCGGAGCACTTAAGTATTTGTTTGTCGACACTTTGCTACAGTAGATATCTTAAAAAAACCCTAAAGTCTTGAAAAGCCATTCAAATGGATTTGTGTGAAGGGCTCTAGTATGTGAACATATTTAAACTATCGTAAATTGTTGTTGCAACTAAGTTTTTTCGCTGCTGCTCACTAGTATGTTCTACTCTATGCTAAAACTAAACTACTGACTATTCTACCCCCCATTTTAGTTAATTCTCCTTGAATTTTGGTAGCTCTTCATGTTTACATACATAATTGTAGGTTAAAGTTACAAGACGACGACCACCGCCACCACCCTCCACTTGAGCAACAAATGTTGAAAGTGAAACGTGCACCAACAGACGAGAAAAAAAAATGCGGAATTGAATTTGAGCCTAAGCCAGAGGAAGTGAAGTAGACGCAAATGTTGTTGATGATTGCAATGGCGATGATGATGATGATTGCCACGAAGATAAGGTCAACATTCTTGTTGAAATTCGCACAAGAACCATAAAAACGGTAAAGGCTTGGCTTTAATTTCATCACGGAATGTAACAGTTATCTTTATGTAGCAATACAATATCTCAGATGGGACTATGTGATTTAAAGCAGGCTAGATGGCTGGTTTAAGATAGTGTAAGTCTATATTTGTATGAAAATTTGCCTTGGGAAGTTGTTAATTAAAGTTAAATGAATTGCGTATAATAATTGAAAATAAGCAAGTTAGCCTATTTTGAATTACAAAACCATATTTAGGAAAATGTTACACTTTCCAATATTGATAAGGTTTACTCGATTTTCAATGATGGTTTACTCGAGTTATCAGACATATTTACAGTGTATTGGAATTGGTGCGGGTCGACGTTTTTCGGTGACGTCTTTCTATCGTATTCGAAATATGTCAGTTACTATTGGCAAATCATTATGATAAAAGTCTCTATTGAGCAGCAATTGGAAAAAAAGGTTAACTCATGATATTGTGCCCACCAACAATCCGGGCAACCAGACAAAATTATAGAGTTATTCAATTTGTGTGGGTCGATGCTAGCTGCCTGTGGTGACCACCTCGTTAACGTCAAATCAGTATTCAATATTGTTTATATATGCGTTACTTCTGCCAAAAGACCGCCACAAGTGACACGGCTTTACCACTTGCTCAAATAAAAAATCTTTTTAATTAAAATAAAAGTTCGTTAGCCCTTATTTTACGGCAGACGCGGTATATATTGATGAATGTCTATGCTAACCAGCATAAGTGTCACATACACACTCGGCTTACAAGATGGCAAAGCAAATACAAAAAGTTACTGCGCCATTGCCATAATGAGCAGTCTTTATGTAATTTTGAATTTTGAAATTTTGTAATTTTGTAATTTTGTAATTTTGTAATTTTGTAATTTTGTAATTTTGTAATTTTGTAATTTTGTAATTTTGTAATTTTGTAATTTTGTAATTTTGTAATTTTGTAATTTTGTAATTTTGTAATTTTGTAATTTTGTAATTTTGTAATTTTGTAATTTTGTAATTTTGTAATTTTGTAATTTTGTAATTTTGTAATTTTGTAATTTTGTAATTTTGTAATTTTGTAATTTTGTAATTAAAAATTAAAAATTAAAAATTAAAAATTAAAAATTAAAAATTAAAAATTAAAAATTAAAAATTAAAAATTAAAAATTAAAAATTAAAAATTAAAAATTAAAAATTAAAAATTAAAAATTAAAAATTAATAATTAAAAATTCAAAATAAAAAATTAATAATTAAAAATTAAAAATTAAAAAATTAAAAATTAAAAATTAAAAATTAAAAATTCACAAAATGAGGGTGTTAATCGGATTCAGGTTATCTGTTTCGTGTTGGCAACAATGATCGTATGATAATCGGATAAATTGAAAATCCAGCTGTTACAACAACAACAACCGTAAGAATAGTGTCGAGGAAGAGTTTTATACCAAGCAGTGTAATCGTACCCGACGGAGTGTTTGTACCAATATGTTAAATTGCTAATTTCTACAACGTTAACAGAACGATTAATATTATTGGTGTGCCAGTCTAAAGTCCGATAAACGGTCGAAGTCAAAACCAACAAACGTTGGATTCAACAGATCGAGATACGTTTAAAACCGACCTGAGCCTAGTTAAACCAATCAAAATTTAGCTCAAGCCACTGAAGTAGGTTTTAACAGATCGGACTGCTATTAAACCGACAGTCGAGTCGAGTGAAACCAATCAAAGTTGAATTCAACATACAAAAGTAATACTAAACCGACAAAAAAAAATTGTATTCAACATATCAAAATCCAACTGAAATTAGGTTTAACCAACCGCAAATGGATGCAATAGATCAAAGTCCGATTAAACCGACCGAAGTGGACATAAACAAACCAAAATTGGGTTCAATCAACATATGTCGGATTCATTATACCATCACCCTTAGGGATGAGGGTATATATCATTTGATACGGCCCAAAAGTGTAACACATAGAAGGAGTCACTTTAGACCCTAGGTTTCTTTGAACCAAATTCGATTCATGACTTTTTAAGTCGTTTGAGCCATGTCCGTCTGTCTGTCTGTCTGTCTGGTGGCTGTCCGGCTGGTTCGCACGATAACTGTCGAAAGACGCAACCAAATGTTTTGAAATTTTGCACGAGTTATTATTTTCTCAAAACTACTTACGGTATTGCAAATAGGCTACATGGCCCCGCCCCTTCTGGTACCTCCCATACAAATATATCATTCCGCCCACTTTAGAAATCGAGTAATAATATCAATACACCCTACGGGATCGTCCCTAAATTCTGTATTTAGTAAAGCTATAACAGGATAAAGTTATGGAAAAAATTGTAAAAGCCTAGCCACGCCCCTTCTGGTACCTCCCATACAAATCTACCTTTCCGCCCACTATAGAGATGGTGAAATAATATCAATAAATTAAACGTGATCGGAACCAAATTCTCTTTTTAGTAAAGCTATAACAGGATAAAGTTTTGGAGAAAAAAATTTGAAGTCTATCCACGCCCCATCTGGTACCTCCCATACACATCTGGTACCGCACACTTTAGAAATCGAATAATATTATTAAAAGACCTAACGCGATCGTGCCCAAATTCTGTATTTGGTAAAGTTTAAGCAGGATAAAGTTTTGGAGAAAAAATCTGGAAGTCTAGACACACCCCTTCTGGTACCACCCATACAAATGTACCGCTCCGCCCACTTTAGAAATAAGGTAATAATTTCAATACACTCGTCACGATCGTGCCCAAATTCTGTATTTTGTTATGTTATAACAGGACAAAGTTTTGAAAAAAAAATTGGAAGTCTAGCGACGCCCCTTATAGTACCTCCCATACAAATGTACCTTTCCGCCCTCTTTAGGGATGTAGTAATATTATCAGTACACCCAACGCAATCGTTCTCAAATTCTGTAATTAGTAAAGCTATAACAGGATAAAGTTATGGAGAATAAATCTGGAAGCCTAACCACACCCTTCTCGTACCTCCCATACAAATGTACCACTCCGCCCACTTTAGAAATCGAGTAATAATATCAATATAATAGAAAATTATTTATTTTACTGAGGGTAAGGGTATATGTAAGTAGGGTTGCCCGACTGAAACTTTCTAACTGGTTTCAATTATAAATCGGTTAATTTCAATAACACAAGACTTAAACAATATCTTATATTCGGTGATGGTATTTATCAGTCAGTTTAACTGACTGAAATTTCTGTACTGGTTTTTTTACTTAAGCCGAGTTTAACCAATCGAAATTGAGTAACCCGACCGATCGAAATGGGATTCAACACACTAAAGTTGGATTAAACCGACCGGAATCTAGTTAGACCAACCGAAATTTGGATCAATTAACAAATGTTAATCATAGATAGATAAACCAATCATAATCGCGTACAACCAACTAAAAGTCTATTTAACAGATCGAAGTCCGACTAAAGGAACCGTATTCGGTTTTAATCAATCGAAATTGGGATCAACCAACAAAAGTGGGATTCAACATACGGAAGTGAGATCACCCAACCGAAGTTGGATTTGACAGACCGAAGTCCGATTCAACCAATCGAAGTTGAATTCAACAGACCGTGAATTCAACTAAGCGTATTTGGATTCAACAAACTGAAGTCTGAATAAACCGACAGGAGCCGTAGAGCCCGAGACGTAATTTAATTATGCAATGGAATACTCAAATTGTACAAATCTCTGAAGAAAGGGTACTTTATTGACTGACAAGTATAAGCTTCGTCCGGACTTTATTCCATCCGATTTTGACCCCCACTATTATTACATGCTACGGTTTTACCGTATATTTAGGTCATGTGATGGTAACCCATTTTAGTCTCACTCTAAATCCACACCTCTATTTTCTATGAACTGAAGTTCCACATCCGGCCGGCCACTAATTCCACAGTGGCCATTTGCCTAATTTAGCGTAATGAAATATAAAATCTATTGAAGTTGTATCTCCCACCAATGTTCATTGAATCAAAATCAAAAACATTAAAATCAATTATGTCCATATCATTGAATAACTGTGAGTTTTTAAATGTAACATATGTTAGCACAACTATTATTAAAGTTTATCCCAAATCGCCCACAGTGCATCCTTCTGAAGTATAACACAGTATAATACAGTAGCAACAATACCTCGCTTCTCCACCATCTGCGAGAAGCAAAGCTCCCCATCCAGACGACTTCAGCCCATCTTATTTAATCATCATTTCATAGAAAAATAGTAATTTTATTATTTAATATTTATTAAATATATTTTATGCATTTGTTGTTCTTGGAATTTTATTCTTAGTTCACTGTAATCATGTTCTTCCTTTCCCAGTCGATAATTCAATCACCCCAATGGTAATTGCAAATTGTGTTGCTGCCGCGTACTGTCCAGCCATCAATGTGGTTGCTCAGCTAATGCCACTCCCAACTGTGCATTGCCATAGGCTTTTTGAATCCTATCAGTGTTTTTGTTTGTTTCGAGTTAAGCCTTTCTTGTTTTTCCTTGTGTACGTGTGTTGTGTGTGTGTCCATATCTTTGTTTCCCTCCAAAACATAAACGGATTTCACATTTCCGTTCGCATTAAAACCACAATGGCAGAACTGCCAATAACTTCTTATGCTCACATTGTTCGCCAGCCGTCGGGTGTGCTAACCATTGTGGCAGGCAACAGAAGTTTGTTTAGTGCAATTTCCGTGTTTTTAATGTTGCCATTGTGTGCACAAACGGCAAAGGAACAGAGCTAAATGGGGGAGGGAGAGAGAGAGGATGAGTGGAAGCTTTAGTTGTTTCCTTGTGGCCATCTTAATTGTGTTCCTGTGTTGTCCGTTACAGTCGATAGTTGGTTTGCATCATTGAGTTGTGGAATTGTGCATATTTTCGATAGTTGTGCAGTGATTGTCTAGGGATTTAGTAGCAGATTTTGTATTTTGAATATATGTTTTGCGGTGTGGATTAGGGAAGCGGGGGGCATTTTGCGTAGCAGCGAGCGAGGGTTGTATGATGAGTAATATGGCCAGTGAAATCAGATGGTGAAAAGTTGACCATACAATATAAAAGGACATGTTGGCACTACAAAATACTTTTTGGTACTATAAAAGTACTCTTTGGTAGACTAGAAGTACTTTTTGGCACAATGAAAGTATGTATTGGTTCATCAAAATTGCTTGTTGATATAAAAAATTTACTTATTGATACAATTGAAGCAATTTTGGGTCCAATAAAAGTAGTTTTATGCACAACACAAGTACTTTTCGATACAACAAAAAAATGTTGGTTAAAAAAAATTTTAAGTTAAATGTATTTTTTTGTGTACAACAAAAGTACTTTGTGTAAAATCAAAGTACTTTTTGGTATAATAAAAGTACTTTAAGTACTTTGGTGGCGACTAAACTCTTCTGGCGAAAAACACGAGAGCCGAAGGAGCGGAATAATGTGTGCATTGAAGAATACAGGAACAGAGGTGAAGCCCGAAAATTCTACCAGAAGATTAATGGTAGGATACATGGAACAGGTTTTACCCCCTGGAAGGACAAGGATGGTCATCTTGTTACTGACTCCGTGAGCGTACTGAGAATATGAAAATATCATTTCAGCAGCCTATTGATGTCTGACAACTCGGCTGCTGAAGACTGTGTACCAATCCGATTCGATAACTTTGAGTGTCCCCCTGCGAGCCAAGCTGAGATAAAAACTGCAATATCTCGCCTAAAGAACAACAAAGCCGCTGTGGGGTTGATGGTATTCCATCTGAGTTGTTTAAGGTGGGTGAAGAGGAGCTTGTTTTGCATGCAACCTCTCATAGAGAATATTTGGCTTCAGGACAGCTTGCCAGAGGACAGGAACTGAGATTCTTGTGATATGTCCTATTTACAAAAAAGGTAAAAACTACCGTGGAAATGTCCTCTTACCGATTGCGTATAAGGTCCTCTCTATCATACTGTGTGAACGTCTTAAGCCAATTGTGGTAACCCAGATGGACCCTATCAGAGCGGCTTTAGACTATGCAAATCAGATATTTACACAACGGCAGATTCTGGAGAAACCCATGGGAAGCAAATCGTTACTTACCACCTCTTTGTCGATTAAAAAGCTGCCTTCGATAGTCTCATCGACTATACGAAGCCATGTCTAAGTTTGGTATCCATGAAAAGATAAATCGTCTCTGACGGTGTACCCTTACGAATACCAAATCCTCTGTTTGAATTGGCAAGGATCTATCTGCGCTTTTCAATACGAGAAAACGTCTTAGGATAGGTAGATGGTTTGTCTTGCATACTGTTCAAGATAGTGCTGGAGAAGGTGTTAAGAAAAGCAGCGGTAAACATGTCTGTAGTAAGAGCCACATGCTGCTCGCATATGCCGGGAGGTAACAGCTGTCTTCTCATCTGTTGAAAGAGAGTCAGCGAAAATGGGGTTTCCAGTGAATAGGAACAAGACCAAGTTAATGGTATCATCGAACAAGTGTCCACCCGACGGAGAGTGAATATTGAAAACTATTGCTTTATGGTAGTGGATGAATTCATCTACCTCGGATCCGCCATGGACAGAAACAACAGTGTTAGCCTAGAAATAAAATGGAGATTAGTGTTCGCCAACAGGGTCTTTTTTTGCTACGAGAGCACTTCATAAATCCCACCCTATCTCGAACCACCAAAGTCCAACTGTACCAGGAACTAATTTAACCAATCCTGCTGTATGCCTCCGAATCTTAGGTGCTTACACAGGCGGATGCAGATCACCTGGAGGTGTATGTGAGAAAAATACTCCGAAAAATATATAGACCCATTTGCGTCAACGGCGAGTTCAGGATTCGAATAAACCATGAACTGTTCGAATTATACCACGACATTGATGTGGTCAAGCGAATCAAAGCGCAACGATTACTCTGGCTAGGCCATGTCCTGAGGATGGATGAGGAAACTGCACCGCGAAAGGTATTCTATCAAGATCTCGAAGGAAGGCTCAAAAGCGGGAGACTGCGACTACGTTGGAAGGTCCAGGTGAAAGAATCACTGAAGCTGCTTGGTAGGACTGACTAAAGACGGTGCGCAGAAGATCGACTTAGACACTAAAACATAAATAAATATGTTGTCAAGTTGTTTTTAATAATAACATGTTTTGTACCAAACAGTAAATTTTTTTGTACCTTAAAGTACCCTCACCCTCCATAGAACCCAAAGGGACTCAGCTAGGGTTAAAATAATTCTTCAATTTTTAATATATTTAAATCATTACTAAATTCAAAGTTTGGGTAAGATTGTTTTACGCGATATAATAGTATTGTTAGAATTATAAAGTAGGCGGGATAAAACCTTTATATGGAAGGTACCAGATGGGTCGAGGCTAGACTTTCAGTTTTTTCTCCAATAGTTTAACAAAATACAGAATTTGGGCACGATCGCGTTGATAGTACTGATATTATTACTCGATTTCTAAAGTGGGCGAAGTGGTACATTTGTATGGGAGGTACCAGAAGGGGCGTGGCTGACTTTTAGTTTTTTTCTCCAAAACTTTATCCTGCTATGGCTGTACTAAATACAGAATTTGTTCGCGATCGCGTTGATAGTACTGATATTATTACTCGATTTCTAAAGTGGGCGGAGTGGTACATTTGTATGGGAGGTACCAGAAGGGGCGTGACCATGTAACTCATATGCAATACCGTAAATAGATTTATGAAAATATTTACCCCTATAAAGTATCATAACAATTAGTAGCGTCTTTAGAAAGATATCGTGCATACCAGCCGGACAGCCAGACAGTCAGACAG
>CAXIUB010000284.1:0-89540 GCA_964034835.1 Muscina levida | reverse complement strand
GTTACTGCAACATTTTAAAGCTTTAAGAAGCAGTCGGCAGAAGTGCGTCTGGTGATACTTAGGTCAAAAAAATCTTTATTTCCCTTTACATCCCATGAACCAAGCGTAAAAAACACGCTTTCTATTTCACAACAACAACAAACGGCACCTACTTATTTATCGACGAATGCGAACATCTTTGTTTAAAAAGCTTTTACTAGACATGCCGATCGACTCGACACTATACTGCGAAGTTGCTGTCTGCAACATCGAGAAAGCCGGCAATGAAAGATAAATGCAGATTGCTGGAGGCGGGAATCGAACCGTGGATCTCCCGCACGGCCGGTCCAAATGAGTACAAATATTTAGTTATTTATTTCAACCACGGGACCGGCCGTGGCATAGTGGTTAGAACATGCGACTACCATGCGGGAGATCACAGGTTCAACTCCTGGCTCCAGGCATTTAAAAAAAAAAGACAAATTTTTCTTTCATTGTCGGCTCCCTTTGAATGTTGTCGACAGCAACTTCGCAGTATTAGTGTCGAGTCAATCGGCATGTCTAGTAAGAGCTTCTCAAACAGTGACGTTCGCATTCGTCGATAAACAAGTAGGTGCCGTTAGTTGTGAATCTAAAAATAGAAAGCGTGTTGATTCACAACAACGCAAGAAAGGGAAATTAAGTTTTTTTATTTCAACGAACAAAGAGTCTACACGTTTGAGAGTCTACACGAACGTGGACCTAACATCGTTAACGGCATGTAGCGTCGTCGAACAAATCATGAGCTGTATAACGACATCGACGTAGTCAATGCCATTGACTCAATGGCCATTTAATAGCCATCCAATAATTTATTTTCCTTGCTTTAATAAAATAATAACTATGAGCATAAAATTAATGACTTCCATATTTTTACCACTTCAACCCATTGTGCCTCAACCATGGGAGTGATATATCTTTAATTGGTTTGGAATCCGTATATCGGAATTCAGTCACATTTTAAACACAACGCACCGGGAAACATTCCACAGCTAGCAATACCAACATAACCATCAGTACCGTCACCTACATTACCACCACCACCACAAAGGCAGCGGGAGTCGCATCTCATCGACATGTGCTTAAACAAACCACATAGCTACACAGTGGGAACATGAAGGGGCAGGGCAATGATAATGATGATGTTGATGGCTTACTCGTAAAACCTGGGCCCACAACATTTCACGCATTTCAACCAACCGAAAAAACGCAATATTCCAATGACTTTATATTATTCATATCCTACAACAAACGGCGCGCTATCGTTGCCGGCATTGTTGTTGTTGTTGTCGCTGTCGCTTGTCGTTGTCGTTCATGTTGTCGAGACTAAAACAAACTTTGTTGTTTCTCATTAATTTGAATATTTTATATAGTTTTATATAAAATGTTAATGTATTTCGTGGCTGGCTGGCTGGTCTGAATAAAAGGGGAGCTGCTACCGCTACTACTATCCCTACTGCCGCAGATACTGCTTTAGGTCCTGACCGTTTTGCATTTCAGTTTCACAGTGAGTGTGTGTGTGTGTGGCTTTTCTTTTGGGTCTTTGGGGGAATGAACGATGATGGGCACACGACTGTATGTATGAATGAATGGCATCGTACAACTGACACTGAAGTGAATATTATATAATTTGACGGCAACAAAACAGGAACAATCTGTTGTAACAGGATGTGGTGGTAAGAGTGGCAGCGGCGACGGCAACAGGATTATTAGTTTGCTTAACCATTCACCAGTAGTACTTATATAGATGTAGTAGTAGTGAAATTTCTTTTTTTTTGTGTATTACCAAAAATTTTAGCAATTTTCGAGCAGATTTACTAAATTACAACGAGTGCTCAGGGAATGGATGACATCATTTGCCATTTCATTAAGTTGCTGGCATATAAAATAAAAACTTTACAAGCGGTAAAGTTTTAATGCGGCTGATGCCGAACAACGAAAAAAAAACATGTAAATGGTAGTTGCAAACTTTAACAATATTTAGATCGCTTATACGCATAATATTGCTAACGGCATACTCCAATGTCTTCCGGTGATATAAGGGATAAGATGTGCTTTGGAACGTGGGTATCTAATAAAAGTGAAATTTAATGATTGAAAGTTCATTTGCGTTTGGAGTGGTTAATCTCCGCGGTGCCTTAGATGCAATTAGGCGGTGAGTGTTTATATTTCCTTTGGATCACAAATGTAAACCTTTCATGCCGCTTACTTTTGGATATCTAGCAAGCATCCATTTGCTAGTTTTTTCAGATGCGAGGGGGAATGAGTGTAAAATCTTTCAGAAGGCAGTATAAGGTCTGATGCCAGGTATTATCGTATAGGCATTCATTTGCAAGGAGGGATGTTTATCGGATCAATTATCGGATCTTTTAATTATGTCAAACCAAAGAGCCTAAAACGTGACAAATTCCCCTATACGATACTTACTAACTTCAAATCGATATAAAATTATTACGGCATGTAACTTGACTAAACAAATGATGCAGAACTTCTTCTTTTGGGGCTACTTTTACGCGCAGTTCTTAAAATAGAGTCCCAAATCAATGAGCTGAAAAATGTTGTACTGTGTTATGGAACCTAATCTTCTCTTAGAGAATAAATGTTTGCATACCAAATTTCAATTTTATAGCTCATAAGCTACGACATCGCTGGGACAGGGAGGGTGGGAGTAGTTTTGTTCGATCATGGTCATCTTAGAACTTAACCTCCGCTTAGAGGATTTAAGATTGCATACCAAATTTTTGTTTGGCAATTCTCAAACTATTGCTGTAATTGGGAGACCAGACACCAAAAATTTAGTTTGTATGGGAGGTGGCAGCAGTTTTGGCGCGATCTTTGTCATCTTAGAACGTAACCTCCGGTTAGAAGATAGAGGCTGGCCTATATAAATTCAGCTCGACAGTTCTTAAACTACGTCTGCAATCTCGGGGCCAGACCCCCAAAAAGAGGAGAATTTGTTTTTGAGGTGGCAGTAGTTTTCGCCAGATCTTGCTCATTTTGGAACCTAATTTCTCTTAGAGGATAGAAGCTGTCAAACCAAAATTTCAGCTTGACAGTCCTTAAACTACTGCTGAAAACGCGGTGCCAGACAGACGGACAATCCCAGATAGAGGGAGTTTGTATGGGAGATGGGAGTAGCTCTTATTCGATCTTGCTCATCTTAGAACTTAACCTCCGTTTTGAGGATAGAGGCATGCATACGAAATTTCAGTTCGATAGCTCTTTGACTACCGTTGTAATCGCGGAACAGTAATACAAAGGAAAAAGGGAGGTATTTGTATGGGTGGTGGCAGTAGTTTTTGTCCATATATCTTAATCTTAGACCTTAACCTCCTTTTAGAGAATTAAAGCTTGTATGCCAAATTTCAGTTTGACTGCTCTTAAACTTCTGCTGTAATTGGAAGGACAGACAGACGGACACCACCAAAAAGGGCAAATTTGTACGTGGACGTGGGAGTAGTTCTTGTATGTTCGTGCTCATCTTAGAACTTAATCTCCGTTTAGAGGATTAACACGCGGACGCACATCTATAAATTGCCTAAAAATTCGACGCTTATGTTTTATTTGTAAACTAGCTTACCCGGCTCGTGTCGCTCCACCCGTACATACAATGAATCTTCTTTAGAGGTTAAGCAATACAGGTAAAGTGCAAACATTATCAATTTAGATTGTTTTTCGTATTGCACAACAAAGATGGATTGGTACACCCTCTAATTCTGTAGGGAGCATGTCCAACTACGATTAATGGTTTATTCGTTGGACCCAGGTAATGAATGGCCCTTTTCGGCCTTTTTACCCCTATAATTAGGACTTTCTCAAAAACCCGGCCCCTATTAATTCTATAGGGATCAATTCTATATAAAATTGCATGACTCTACCTTTAAGCGTTTGGTCTGGGCGATTGTACCAGTTTTAACCTTTTCGGCCTTTTTTGCCCCCAAAAGGGGTAATTTATAGGCAGCACGCCCATATTTTACGATTTTTACGATTGTAGCATTAACCGTTTGCTCCCGGCAGTGGTAACATTTCCCTTTTTCGAATTTTTGCCCCAGAATGAGCGGATGTTCAAATAATTTTATAGTGTACATTAGATCGGGTCGGGTAAAAATAAAAAAAATTCAAAGTCGAGAGCAAATATTAAAGATCAACTCGAGACAACTTCAGAAAAATATTTTTTCCTTCCTCACCCCCCAAAATCGTTTTTATCGCTGCTAATTTATTTGTGACTTAATCGCAACATACAAGATATCGTTGTTTAGGTCTCTACGAGTACTACATATGTTCTATAGATGTCGCTTACGTGCGGCTTCATTTTTTAATGAAGGTCTCATATAGTCCTGTTTATACCCTTAAAATTCAAAAATATTTTCTTCTAGGATAAAGGACCTTTTAAAACCAAGAACATTTTGATTTGGGAGTTTTATTAAAAAAAAAAAACAAAAAAGTTACGTGTGACATGATGTATTTACAGCCCTAACACAAATCTGTTTTCATGTTGTTTGCATTATTATCACAAATTATTGCATACTTTTTAGCGCTGCCGTAAAAAAATAGAAATTATTGCATACATTTTAGTGCAAATAGTGTTTACAATTCCATGTGGATGAAGATTTTTTTTAGTGACCCAGTCTAGTGTACCTGCTCACATAAGTGTTCGCGATTAAAACTTTAGACGGTTGGTCTGGGTGATGGTACCAGTTGTATCCTTTCTTAGGATTATTCACAACTAAAGGTACGAATTTTCAAAAAGGGGTACAAACACCCCACAATTTCATCATTCATTCTACATCCGTTACAACCGTTGTACCCAATCAGTCACCAAGCAATTTCAAATAATATGATCGAGATAACGATTATTTCATAAGAGGTGTGGCACCGCCCATTTCCCGGCGAGACGTAATCCTCCTTACACCATTAATATATGTAGCAAATCTTATCATCTTCATACTTTTAATGGCTCTTAATATGGTATGGCCGATTGAAATTTAGATTTGTTTAGGCGACGCACAGTGGCACCGCCCCATACATTTCTTGGAAAAAAATAGAAGGAGTGGTCGTACAGCAATGAAATTTTGCAGAAACACTTCTCTGTGCTAAATTAAGAAATTTGAAAAAATCTTTGGAAACCGCCTACTGCCACACCCACCTTTTATATAACTGCACTTGTCAAAATTTTTATTTTTGGACCTAGGTACGCGAAATTCGTGGCACTTCATAATTGAGTTTTACTTATAAAAAAAAATTAAACATATTGGGGATGCCACGCCCTCTAAATGGGTCAAAGTGGGATTTTTTAAAACTCGACCCTACGGGACAAAAGTCAACAGTTTGGAGGTAGTAGAATTCGTTTTAGAGGTATGGTTCCTTCGGCAAAGTTTCTTATTTTGATCCCTAGAGTACGATTTTCACTGAGCCATGGGCGATTATTAAATCGACCCGCCCTAGTATACATATATCATTTGATACGAAAAAAAGTGTAACGCATAAAAGGAGACGAGTTAGACCCCAAGTATCTTAAAACCAAATTCGTTTCAGGACTTTTTAAGACGATTAAGACGATGCCCGTCTGCCTGGCTGGCTGGATGTTTGGTGGGCAGGATAACTCGAGTAAACCTTAACGGATCGGCATGAAAATTCACCAGTATTAATATTTTTTAAAACGAACTTATGCGATTGCAAATGGGCTGAATAGACCCACCTCCTCTGGTACCTCCCATACAAAATTACCTATTTTAGGATAGTTAATATTTCTTTCATAACTGCCAAACAGACTATCGGAGGATATTTAAATTTGGTCAGATTATTTATCTTGCAATAGTAGACAAACCCTATGAAAACCGAAGCTTTTGCCACACCCCTTCTGGTTCCTCCCATACAAATGATCGAATTGACCCTCATAGTTTAACATACATATCTTTTTTGTAAGTAAACTGAATTCACACAAATTTTGCGCATGATGTTCGCTTATCAAAATTGGAGTCAGATATGAATATGGACTATATCGGTTCACGCCTTCTGGTACCTCCCATACAAAATTACCTATTTTTGGACAATGAATGTGTCACCCATAACTTCCAAACAGACACTTGCGTGGTAATGAAAATAGTCGATAAATTTATATTGTGATAGCAGGCAAAACCCTAGAAAACTTAACTATTTGACACACTCCTTCTGGTACCTCCCATACAAATGACCGAAATCACCCCCATAGTCTTACATACATATCTTTTTTGTAAGTACACTGAATTTAGTGAAATTTTAGGTAAGTTGTACGGTTATAAAAATTGGGCTCAGGAATGAACACGAACTATATCGGTTCACGCCTTCTGGTACCTCCCATACAAAATGACCTATTTTGGATAATTAATATTTCTCCCATAACTTCCAAAAATTGGTCGATAATTTTATGTTGCGATAGGAGGCGAAACCGCAGAGAGCCTTACTATTTGGCACAAGCCTTATGGTACCTTCCATATAAATAACCAATATTTCCCATTTTACATACATATAATTTTTGTTGTATGTGCATTGAATTCAGAAAAATTTTGCCATTTAACGTTGATTTATGAAAAAAAATCAGACACGTTGTGCTGCCCCTAATTGTAGCTTTTGTACAAATATGTTAAATTTTTTACGTTTTTGCTCTTCATGCAGACCAAAAATAATACATAAGTTATTTTATTTTAATTAAAAATCTATTAAATTTATTTAAACAATATCTTATATTGGGTGATGGTATTTATCAGTCAGTTTACCTGACTCAAATCTTTTACTAATGTTCGATTAAGTAATAGCACTTTTTTCTTGCAATTATGTAACAGTCAAATATTGACCTTTTTGCCAACTTAGTTCCAAATAGCCTGGTTGTAGCTCTACTATACTGTTTAATTTACAGGACAATCAAACTATTATTATGGCTGTTATAACGGTTTCTTGTAAATGGGGCGTGGCACAGCTTACTTCCATCCTGAATATAATTCATTCACGTGCCAAATATCAGCTTTATACTTCTTATAGTTCATGAGATACAGCCGTTTAAAGTTTTATACCACGCCCACTGATTCAATCCCCCCTTTTTTGTTGTATTAAGAACTTTGCAGTCAAAGCATCCTCAAGGCAATTGGTGAAACATTCCTCTAGATATTGCGGTTTCAAAAAATATTCAAACAAATATATATATATTTGACCTTTGACCTCTTTGGGGCAAGGCTTATAGTTGTCTGATTTTGCTAAAATTTTGATCATAGCCGTTTTATAAAAAAAAAAATTAATTTCCGTTTAGAGTCAATGAATGGTTGACTCGACACTTAAACTGCGAAGTGGCTGACTACAACATCGAGGGGGCCGGCAATGAAAGACAAATTTATTTTTTAGATGACTAGGAGTTGGATAGTAGTTGAACCTAGGATCTCCCGTATGGTAGTCGCGTGTTCTAACCATCATGCCACGGCCGGTCCCATAACACTTACAAAGAAGATGTTTTACCTACCACGCTGTTTAGTGGGCGTTACCTATGGAAGGACAAACTAAATATATACCCTTCGTTCCGTGCGTGCTAGTGGTGAAGGGTATGAAAACACATTTGCTACACCCTCTGTGCCTACTGATCGAAAATGCGAATATCGTCTACTAATTCATAGCTGCCGAATGTTTAATATTCAGTAAAATAAAATTCAAATCAATTAAATACCAATTTTTTTATATCTTAAATTTTTGTTTTTGCAAAAATCAGCATTACTTTCGCTTTACATTTCCTCCGACATTAAGGAAATCATTGTTTATCTTTACACCCCTGCATATAAAAGTTAACGTCTATCTTAATTATCTTAAATTTGTGTCTATTTAATTTAACGCAATGAAATTCCTGTGGTCTCCTATAACATTCTATTTATAGACTTTGCCACATAAATGCCTAACTAACCTCAATATTCATTTAAAATCAAATCAAGCGTACAAATTTAGGCAATTTCAAAACTCTACCTAATGGGGACCACATGTCTAATGTCTACACCAGAGTAAGCAGAGCACTCCAATGATATCCTGCTCTCATCAAATGTTATCATCAGGCTGTAACTATTGCCAGGCCAAAGAGGCGGCACAGGTTGAAGAAGGCACAGCCAGTCAGGCATAATGATGACAGCACCAACCAGGAGTGAGTGGCAATCAACTTGTGACCATAAATCATAAAAAGGGGTTAATAAATTTTAAATTAAACACATTTTTATTGCACATCAAACCAACCGGTGGCCCAGAAACCCAACAACTACCAACCACAACAACGACAAATGGCCAAAAATTGCTCTTTAAATATTTACACACTCTGAATGGCAGCGTGGACGTAAACGTAACGTAAACGCAAACGAGAATGTGAAAAATGATGTCATTATTATGAACATCAATGCAAACAAGTTTACGAGTGAATCCTACTAGCTACTAGTATGTACCTTCCTGCGTTTAATGTCAGTTTACGATAAACATATACTTTTGTGTTATTTTCCTGGCAAAGAGTAGTAAAATTTTCTCCGCCACTTTCTATCACAATTTGGGGCCGGTAGCCAAAAAGGACGAAAAAATATCAAATCCCTTAACGACACCGAGGAGAACGATTCCAAGTGAATGACTGAGTTGCTTTTCTACCATTTGTTAGGCTTTAAGAGCGCGTCAAGTCCACACCTTCAAAAGGAACAGTATAACAACAACACCAACAAAAACCTGTAGGAAGGCTATACGAAAAGTTGTTGGGAATAGTAGGAGTAACTGCTTTAGACTGGGGGCAGAAGCATTTAAATAAATAGAGTAAGGGCAGTGCTAACATTATTTTAAATTAAGTTGCTTAGTATGGTCCATAGTATACTAACCTTCGGAGGTCCATACAAACCAACCAACAAAGAACAGTAATAACAATAAAGACAACAACAAATGAAAATTATGTGGTTTTCGGTTAAAACCACAGAGAAAAGCAAAAACCAAACAAAAAATCATTTACAAACATTAAAGCCAACAACTTAACACGCACTCAGGATGAATTGCTTGGAAAAATCAACAACTGTTGGATTTAACTTGAATGACAGTGGTATGCCAGAGGTTGGGGACTTAATGAACACAAAGGAAAGCAATTAACTTTGACCAAAGCTTTAGAAGGTTATACATCATTACTACTTTTTATAAAATGAGAGCTTGAATTATTTATGGAATTGAAATGAAAATATAAAAATATAAAAATATAAAAACATAAAAACATAAAAATATAAAATTATAAAAAAACTTTAAAAATATAAAAATTAAAAAAAAAATAAAAAAATATAAAAATGTAAAAATGTAAAATTATAAAAATATAAAAACATAGACATCTCAAAGATGGGAAAAAGCAGAAGCCTCCATGGTGGAACGACGATATCTCTAGATCCCGTGCTTCCACTAGAAAATCCTTCAGCAAGGCCAAGAGAACAGTCCAATGGGAGGAGTACAAGGAGAATCTAAGACTCTTCAAGAAACTACTAAAGAAGGCGAAAAGATCTTCATGGAGGAAATACACTAACGATGTCGAAAAAACCGCAGAGGTAAGTAGACTTAGGAAAGTATTATCCTCGACAACCAGCGCCCCGGCATACATAATGAAAAATGATGGTACCTGGACTGAATCCTCAAAGGAAACCTTGGAAATCCTATCGGATACCCACTTCCCTAGGGGGGAGTCCAACTCCATAACCGTCGCACCTACCGACTTATGCGATAGAATACCGGTAATTGAAAGGAACATGATCAAGGACGCCATCAACGACTTTGATCCCTACAAATCACCCGGTCCGGACGACATCATACCCGCCGAACTTCAAAGGTCACTGGAGATACTATTGCCATGGCTGGAGGCTATTTTTAACGGCTGTGTGAAATTATCCTACCTACCAATACGATGGAGAACGGCAAAGGTGGTCTTCATCCCAAAGGCGGGAAAGCCATCACACACCAAAGCGAAGGACTTCAGACCTATAAGTCTTACTTCATTCCTTTTGAAAACCCTTGAGAGAATCATGGACGACATCATCAAAAATTCAATCGGCCCGGATGTCCTTTCGAATGCTCAGCATGCTTACACAAAGGGGAAATCGACAGAAACCGCACTCCATGCACTATTGTATCCCATAGAGAAATCGCTAGACAAGAAAGAATTTTCTCTAGTTGCCTTTATGGACGTAGAGGGAGCTTTCAACAACATCGAACCCCTCTGCATCATGACAGAGCTCAACAGCCTACATATCAACTCACATATTAGCAAGCTGATTCGCAACATGCTATTAAAGAGAACTATCACCTCAAAGCTGGGAAATCACACCCTCACTAGAAGGGTGACTAGAGGCACCCCTCAAGGGGGAGTATTATCGCCGCTATTATGGAATTTTGCCGTCAACGACGTTCTCAAACGGTTGGAGTCGGAAGGATGTACAGTAGTAGCGTATGCAGACGATATAGCACTCTGCGTCTCTGGGGGAAGTTTATCTTGTCTCAAACAAAGGATGCAGGACTATATCAACATCCTGGCAAACTGGTGTGCCAGTAGAGGGCTCAATGCGAACCCGGACAAAACAGAACTGGTACTTTTCAGTCGGAAACAGAAATCGCCCGCTACATCCAACATCTATCTGGGCAACAAACAACTCAACTTCTCCGATACGGCGAACTACCTGGGCCTTATATTAGACAGGAAGCTTAATTGGAGACAGAACATTGAAAGCAGATCCAACAAAGCACTCATAGCTTTATATACATGTCGCAAAGCTATCGGGAAAACATGGGGATTTAAACCCAAGGTAACACTGGATTTACAACGCTATAGTGAAGCCAATACTACAATATGGCTCTATAGTTTGGTGGTACGCGCTCGACAAGAAGAGCAAATTCAAACAATTGGATCGTGTTCAACGGTCCTCTTGTCTCCTGATAACCGGATGTATGAGATCGACCCCCTCTAAGGCTCTCTACACGATACTCAATCTACTACCATCTGATCTGAGCTGCAAATGCTCCGCTCTCAAATCGGCTATTCCACTAAACGAGATTGATCATTGGGATCGTTCCATCGGACATTCAAAAATCCTAAACCATATCAACATCTCACTCGAAACTGACTACGTGCTAAACACACGGAAATCAAACGTTCTATACGAAACTAGAACGCCCTCCAGAAAGGAGTGGGCAGAGAACGAGAACGCAATGTATGGACCAATAAACATCTTTACCGATGGGTCCAAACTGGATGACAAGGTCGGCTACGGTATCTACTCCGCGGATCTGGGCCTAAATATAAGATCGAGAATTCCAGACTTCTGCAGCGTTTTCCAAGCGGAAGTACTTGCTATTAAACGAGCCGCGGACGTGATCAACGTGAGGAAGATATCACAGGAGGATAGTCTCCTGTTCACGGATAGTCTAGCGGCGGTAAACTCATTGAAGTCCTGCGACATCAAATCGAAAGTGGTCAGTGCCTGTCGGAAATCTCTTAACGAGATATCCAGGAATAACAGAGTTCTGGATACGTGGATTCCCGGACACAGCGGAATCGAGGGCAACTGCAGAGCGGACGAAGAGGCCAGACAGGGCTCAGCCCTGCAGGAAAGCGACGTTGAACACGTAGCACTTCGCCCTATATCCACCTGTAAAAGTACCATTGGAAATCTAACGTTTGAAATTGCAAACGACAGATGGAAGAATGAAGAAACCTGTAGAAAGGCCTAAAAGACTTGGCCAGAATACAACGCGAAACGTACATCGTACCTGGTAAGCCTAGAGAGGGACCAGATAAGAAAAATTATTACATTCCTGACGGGACATGGACCCATAGGCAGACATGCGAGCAGAATGGGATTCGCAACGAAAAGCGAATGCTACTACTGCGGAAACAGTAGCAGTGAACCATCCACCGACCACATTATATGTGATTGCCCAGCGCTATACAGAAGGAGACTGGAAATCATGGGAAAACCCTTCCTTAATGGTGTAGAGGAACTTGCATCGTTGGACATCGAAAGGATTAACAACTTTTGTAAAATTATAAACTGGACGGATTGGATCGAAACTCCGGATTCCCAATCGACAACTGGCAACGCAATCAGTCAGCACACGCACTGATAGCATAGGTTGAAGGGATGGCACAAATGCCCAACGGGTGTCACAATGGGTCCATAGGGACCTAAGTGTTCTCCTTTGAAGAAGGAGATGCCTGCATACCAACCAACCATAAAAACATAAAAATATAAAATTATAAAAAAACTATAAAAATAGAAAAATCTAAATATATAAAAATATAAAAATTTAAAAATTTAAAAATATAAAAATATACAAATATAAAAAATATAAAAATATAAAAATATCAAAATATCAAAATATCAAAATATCAAAATATCAAAATATCAAAATATCAAAATATCAAAATATCAAAATATCAAAATATCAAAATATCAAAATATCAAAATATCAAAATATCAAAATATCAAAATATAAAAATATGTAAATATAAAAATATAAAAATAAAAAAAGATAAAAATATAAAAATTGAAAAATATCAAAAATTCAGAAAAATATAAAAATTCAGTTGGTTTATCAAATTCAATTAAGTCACTAAATTTATTAAATTCAATAGCTTCGTTAAGTATATTACATTCCATAAAATTAATTAAATTCATTTAATACATTAAATTCATTAAATTTATTAAATTCATTAAAATCGTTAAATTTATTAAATTAAATTAATTAATTAAATTCATAACATTCATTAAATTCATTAAATTCATTAAATTCATTAAATTCATTAAATTCATTAAATTCATTAAATTCACTAAATTCATTAAATTCATTAAATTCACTAAATTCATTAAATTCATTAAATTCATTAAAATCTTTAAATTCCACAAATTCATTAAATTCATTAAATTCATTAAATTCATTAAATTCATTAAATTCATTAAATTCATTAAATTCATTAACTTCATTAAATTCATTTAATTAAATTAAATTCATTAAATTCATTAAATTCATTAAATTCACTAAATTCATTAAATTCATTAAATTCATTAAAATCTTTAAATTCATTAAATTCATTAAATTCATTTAATTCATTTAATTCATTAAATTCATTAAATTCATTAAATTCATTAAATTCATTAAATTCATTAAATTCATTAAATTCATTAAATTCATTAAATTCATTAAATTCATTAAATTCATTAAATTCATTAAATTCATTAAATTCATTAAATTCATTAAATTCATTAACTTCATTAAATTCATTTAATTAAATTAAATTCATTAAATTCATTAAATTCATTAAATTCATTAAATTCACTAAATTCATTAAATTCATTAAATTCATTAAAATCTTTAAATTCCACAAATTCATTAAATTCATTAAATTCATTAAATTCATTAAATTCATTAAATTCATTAAATTCATTAAATTCACTAAATTCATTAAATTCATTAAATTCATTAAAATCTTTAAATTCCACAAATTCATTAAATTCATTAAATTCATTAAATTCATTAAATTCATTAAATTCATTAAATTCATTAAATTCATTAAATTCATTAAATTCATTAACTTCATTAAATTCATTTAATTAAATTAAATTCATTAAATTCATTAAATTCATTAAATTCACTAAATTCATTAAATTCATTAAATTCATTAAAATCTTTAAATTCATTAAATTCATTAAATTCATTTAATTCATTTAATTCATTAAATTCATTAAATTCATTAAATTCATTAAATTCATTAAATTCATTAAATTCATTAAATTCATTAAATTCATTAAATTCATTAAATTCATTAAATTCATTAACTTCATTAAATTCATTTAATTAAATTAAATTCATTAAATTCATTAAATTCATTAAATTCACTAAATTCATTAAATTCATTAAATTCATTAAAATCTTTAAATTCCACAAATTCATTAAATTCATTAAATTCATTAAATTCATTAAATTCATTAAATTCATTAAATTCATTAAATTCATTAAATTCATTAAATTCATTAAATTCATTAAATTCATTAAATTCATTAAATTCATTAAATTCATTAAATTCATTAAATTCATTAAATTCATTAAATTCATTAAATTCATTAACTTCATTAAATTCATTTAATTAAATTAAATTCATTAAATTCATTAAATTCATTAAATTCACTAAATTCATTAAATTCATTAAATTCATTAAAATCTTTAAATTCATTAAATTCATTTAATTCATTAAATTCATTAAATTCTTTAAAATTCAAACTGTACAAAATCAGTTTATTTATTTTACCACAGTGCAAAGATGTAGGATCCGTATTTACCGGACAATAACACACACAACGACAACAACAACAACAACAATATGGCCAATTTGGATCTCACGAATACATCGACATTCACATTCATATAGACATTTCACAACCTCAACAGACAAACAATGAGAGATGCCTCAGACGTATAACTTTTATATATACAATTCCGTACGGAAAATGATACATTTCGACTTGATACAGGCAATCGCACATATACATATATATGTATAAATATAACTGGACAGACTACGAAGGTATATTTGTATATTTATATGTTCAACAAATACCACCGAAACAGCCACACGTCTTATTGTACACATACACGTAGTAGTATGCCAGCTACACTTACGTACGTTCGTACGTTCACCATGAGTCCACTTGCAATCGAAATTCTGAAGTTGAGTTGAATTGAAAATGAAGTTATGTTGATTTTGAAATGGCCATTGCCTCAATATTTATTCTCTCAGCAAAGAATTTGGAAATAAAGTAACAACAACAACAACGAACTACAAGAGGTTCTCAAAAATGTTAACCATTGGAGCTTTTAATAGCTTTGGCCATTGTAAATGCAAACCTCGAAAATATAAAAACTTGTGGAAAAGCAACAAAATAAACTGGGATCAAAATCGAGAAGCAGCTATCACCCACCTGTGTTATAACATGTACCAAATATGTATGGGCCCACCACCCCCATTGGTACAATTAAATGTACCTTGCAGCTATATAACGACCATAGAGTCATATGCCAAATATTGTGAGTATTGGCTGGGGATGGGGTAGGGGTATGGAAGTAGGTTGTTCGGTGCACAACCTTGTTTAAGCGTTTGCAAAAAAAAAAAAAAACTCCTGCAAATTGCGTGAAATAATCGTCTAAAGTGTAGATGGAACGAAATTCCAAAAACTTTGGGTGTTGTTCCCTCTAATTACAAAAAGTATGCGCCTACCTATCATTTTTTTGACTTAAGTCGTTGCAAAATGTGGCAAATGTTGCCTTAGCTTGTCAATGACCCTCAAAATGACGCATGACGCTAAGAATGTAAATGCCTACTTGTCACGCACAAAAAACAAAACAACAACAAAATTATGTTCGAGGTCATTTTCTAACAGAGTTTCTTTTGGGAAGGAAGGGGAGAATACAATTTTGCGACCGTGGATTGCGTGGAAATGTCTGTCATAATTGCAACCAGTAGGCGGACCTTAAGTCTGTTATGCTTTTGTATACTGAACTATAGTTAACCAACAATTTGATATTTTTATCATCAACAAATCAGTAATTCACGAAAAACAATAGGTAACCTTTCTTTGAAATTTTCCCTTTATTGGACTCTTTTCTAGAACATGACGCAAATAGTAACGGTTAATCAAGTCAAATACTGGTGAACAAATCCATATTATGTTAGGCTGGCACCAGTTTCTAAAGATCTTACATTGAGATTTTCTATCTTATTTTTATGCTCTTATTTTTATATATTTGATATTTTTATATTTTTATATTTTTATATTTTTATATTTTTATATTTTTATATTTTTATATTTTTATATTTTTATATTTTTATATTTTTATATTTTTATATTTTTATATTTTTATATTTTTATATTTTTATATTTTTATATTTTTATATTTTTATATTTTTATATTTTTATATTTTTATATTTTTATATTTTTATATTTTTTATATTTTTATATTTTTATATTTTTATATTTTTATATTTTTATATTTTTATATTTTTATATTTTTATATTTTTATATTTTTTATATTTTTATATTTTTATATTTCTATATTTTTATTTTTTTATATTTATATATTTATATATTTTTATATTTTTATATTTTTACCCACGCCTCTTTCCCCCCCAGATACCGCGCGAGCTGGGGTCCATTTAAGCTGAACATGACGGTGGTCTCGGCCACAAGTCACTTCAGCACTTCATGTTAAAGTGTTTATTTTTTTGAATTGAATTAAATTGAATTGATTTGAATTAAATTGAAGTGAATTATATTGAATAGAATTGAATTTATAATATAAAAGTTATAACTGATCATTTCACACATATCACTGCTTTACGACGTGAGTCGTAACATCAGCCTAAAAACATCCTCATAATCCTGCATGTTCCCAAGGCAATGGCTTTCGACATTTCATGTAAAAGAGATGAAAGTCCCAATTCGTCGAGATGTTGCGTAACAGAATTTACCACAATACCAGTACTCGATATTACAATTGAGATAGTCTGTACAGTTGTTAGGTGTTCTCTCTGTTTCACTTCAAACGCAAGATCTGCATATTTGGAAATTTTTTCACTTATGGTACGATTCACGTTATCCGAAAGTGGAACTGCGACATCTAGGATGTATCCAACCCTTCTGCGTATGTCTATCCATATTATATCTGGTCTGTTGGCGATGATTGTCCGATCAGTTGACATTGTTCGGTCCCAATAAAGTTTAAAATTTCTGCTCACTAACACTGCCTCAGGTTCATACCTGTAATATGGAAGTTTTTCTTCCAAGAAACCGCTTCTTACAGCAAGGCTTTGGTGGATTATTTTCGCCACGTCGTTATGTCTTTTGAGGTATGCCGTACTCGCCATTATCGAACAACCATTGGTGATGTGTTCCGTAGTCTCCGTTGCCTCGCCGGCAACGGTTATCAATGTCTTCATGCAGGATAACTCGGCGGAAATGCTTGGTGTGCATTATCCCATCCTGTATGGCCATTAAAAATCCTTCCGTTTCCGGAAACAGTTGTCCGTATTGGAAACATATAGTGGAGGCATGTTTATCCACATTTTCGAGGTCCAGTTTGTGTGGAAATTTGCCATGTATGGCCTTATGCTTCCATTGCTCCACTATATCGGCATCACTAGTTACATTTTCCAGGGGTGCAAAACTAGGTGTTGATAGTTTAAGTGGGGTGTGGTTTGCGTCCAGATTTACCAGGATGGAGTATCGGTCAATCTCCGATGCAGTTTCATAGAAAAATTCCCGGAGATTGTGAATCTGGCTTCCGCCCAGATTACGTGGCAACATTACTCTTTCGATAGAAGCTTGTGGGTGGTGTTGTCTATACCTCGTTAGTGTTGTTCTTATTTTTCTCTGAGCTGAATTCAATTCCGTGTCGCTCCACGCTATTATCCCGAATGAGTAAGTTAGTATTGGGATGGCATAGGTATTAATTGCCTTAATCATGTTCATTGAATTCAGCTTAGTTGCACATAGACTTCTTATTCTTGCTTCGAATCGCATTTTTAAAGCTTCCCTTATACTTGTATGGTGGATTCCTCTCATTTCCTCCACTCCCAGGTACTTATAGGTTTGGTCACACTGCAGCATTTCTATAGTACCATCATGGAGGGTAAACCCTTGTGAATGAACTACTTGTCCTCTTATCATTTCAACAGATTTACACTTATCGAATCCAAATTCCATGCATATATCTCTGCTGAATGATTCGACCATGCGTACCAGATTTAAGAGGTGGTATTTCGATCGAGAAAACAATTTTAGGTCATCCATATATAGAAGGTGGGTGACTGCGGACTGTCGCTGTTGATATTTTATGCGATATCCATTAGGGGAGTTGTTCAATGCTGTGCTCAGAGGTGAAAGGCTTAGACAAAACCACAACGGGCTAAATGTATCTCCCTGGAAAATCCCTCTTCTAATTTGAATTTCCCTGGTAGTAATCCCGTTAAGAATGATTTTCGTCCTCCATGTGGGCATAATCCTTTCGAAAAAAGAAACTATTTTTTCGTCCACTCCGTTGTTCTTGAGTGTTTGGATTAGGTATGGGTGGGGTACGCTATCGAACGCTTTTCTATAATCAATATAAGCAACACTTAAGTTTCGTTGGTGGCAAATAGAATTTCTTGTGATTATAGCATCGATTGTAACCAATTCCTTGCAGCCTCTTGAATTTCTTGCACATCCCCTTTGCTCTAATGGTAGTAAGTTGTTTGTAGTACAATGGTGGTAAATTTGATACTAGTTAGTAGTTTATACAAAGTTGGTAAACAAGTAATAGGGCGATAGTTTTCAGGGTTATCTGTATCACCGTTTTTATGCAGAAGATAAGTTCTGCCAGCTGTTAGAAAAGATGGAATTACCGCTTCCCCACTCAATATTATATTTTTATATTTTTATATTATTTTATTTTTATATTTTTATATTTTTATATTTTTATATTTTTATAATTTTATATTTTTATATTTTTATATTTTTATATTTTTATATTTTTATATTTTTATATTTTTATATTTTTATTTTTTTTTTAATTTTTATATTTTTATATTTCTAGATTTTTATTTTTTTATATTTTTATATTTTTATATTTTTATATTTTTATATTTTTGTATTTTTATATTTTTATATTTTAATATATTTATATATTTATATTTTTATATTTTTATATTTTTATATTTTAAATTTTTATATTTTTATATTTTTATATATTTATATTTTTATATTTTTATATTTTTATATTTTTATATTTTTATATTTTTATATTTTTATATTTTTGTATTTTTATATTTTTATATTTTTATATTTTTATATTTTTATATTTTTATTTTTTTATATTTTTATATTTTTATATTTTTTTTAATTTTTATATTTTGATACACATTTTAATATTTTGAATTTTTTCAGATATGCTGAAGTTTCCACCACTGTCATTCACCATACTCGTTAATGATTGCATAACACTTTAATTTTTTTTCTCTAGCAATCTTAGAATGTAACTTATTCATTATCACCTGTCATATGCTGCTTTGCTCTAGCACATAAATTACACATATGAATGGCTACTCGCAAAGTACTTTTCGGGCATTTTAACTATTATTGAGCAATGCGTATATTTGGGCATTCAATTACACAACATTCGTCATCATCATCACCTCATTGAATTGCTAATTCTTAACCGTCACCCCAAACCCATCTTCACTCGGCCTACCTTCAATCAACTACTTGCGCATGTACCGCCTCGGTCAAGTGAATTATTTATGGTTGGTTGGACTTGAAGTTTGACTGACTTGTCTTGAGTTATCAACTTCCACATACTAGTTGGCATTTTATGCATACAAGTTCATTTGCTTCCGGTTAAAATTGACATTTGCATAACTATGGATGGTTAGAGAGGGGCTGGGAGGTAAACGAACTTATGATGGTGGTTTGGGAGAATTAAGGGTGGGGACCTACCTAACATTAAAGTTGTGTTGGGCCTAAAAGTGAGGGGAATATTACATCATAGTGGCCCTTTGCAAGCTTAGTATGAAGAAACCATGTATACACATGTAAAGTTAAAGATGGAGGGATATTGAAACAAGAGCCGGTGAAGTGGAATTTAAAGAAGAGTTTCATATTTACTAAATTTCCAAATTTTAATGTTTTTCCTCTAGTGTGATATTTTACAGCATATAATTTTTCTCGGAAACCTATCAACCTAGGTGTAAGCTTCATTATAACAAGTATTACATTGATTTTCAAGTCTATGGGAAACCAGAACTTCAATATGATTGTGTATGTTACATATGTTATAACATTTCCCAATCGCATAACGCAAACAATTTGATTGTCTTACAGTATTGACGGTTATATAACCCATAAACATTTATTGTGTTCTATAAAAGTAAATATCTTCTCTTAACATCTACCCATATACATATATCTTCCTAATCATCTGCTATTGTCTTAATACATATTAAGAACGTATTCTTTGCTTTTTTATCCGAAATATCTTCTTTAATAAAATTACACTGTAGTTGGCAAAAATTACCCATCAGGTATCGCAAGACTACCACAACTTTTATTGTTAATTTGGTTAAACTTGTAACTTGGAGGAAAGTTAGGGCAGAGAGAGAGAGAAGTTAAAGCACGTAATCATTTTGTTACTACCCCTATACCAAAGTACTCGCATTTATTGCCTCATTCACCGACTCAATTGAGTTGTAAGCGTGCCATCATATAGGTTGCTTGGTACGTCATGTAGGTTGGAGAGGGAACCTTATAACCCATCGTTATGCATTGCGAAATGTTGCCATATAATTTCACATGATCCAAGAATGGGGTAATTAAATGTGTTGTTATTGGTTACATAGTTGTTGTTGTTGCTGTTTATAATATTATTATGCTGCACGTGGTTGTGGATGAGGTTGAAGGCAGGGACGACGACGGCAAGGAGGAGGAGGGACAATTACGGGCCGTTTAGAACAAGAAGATGTGCCAAATGTTAGTTGTGCGTAAAACACGTAAATGGCAGGAACAGTAGGCTGCAGAAGATGTTCAAGGGGACAAAATTTATCTACTAATTTGTAATTTGTAATTTGTAATTTGTAATTTGTAATTTGTAATTTGTAATTTGTAATTTGTAATTTGTAATTTGTAATTTGTAATTTGTAACTTGTAATTTGTAATTTGTAATTTGTAATTTGTAATTTGTAATTTGTAATTTGTAATTTGTAATTTGTAATTTGTAATTTGTAATTTGTAATTTGTAATTTGTAATTTGTAATTTGTAATTTGTAATTTGTAATTTGTAATTTGTAATTTGTAATTTGTAATTTGTAATTTGTAATTTGTAATTTGTAATTTGTAATTTGTAATTTGTAATTTGTAATTTGTAATTTGTAATTTGTAATTTGTAATTTGTAATTTGTAATTTGTAATTTGTAATTTGTAATTTGTAATTTGTAATTTGTAATTTGTAATTTGTAATTTGTAATTTGTAATTTGTAATTTGTAATTTGTAATTTGTAATTTGTAATTTGTAATTTGTAATTTGTAATTTGTAATTTGTAATTTGTAATTTGTAATTTGTAATTTGTAATTTGTAATTTGTAATTTGTAATTTGTAATTTGTAATTTGTAATTTGTAATTTGTAATTTGTAATTTGTAATTTGTAATTTGTAATTTGTAATTTGTAATTTGTAATTTGTAATTTGTAATTTGTAATTTGTAATTTGTAATTTGTAATTTGTAATTTGTAATTTGTAATTTGTAATTTGTAATTTGTAATTTGTAATTTGTAATTTGTAATTTGTAATTTGTAATTTGTAATTTGTAATTTGTAATTTGTAATTTGTAATTTGTAATTTGTAATTTGTAATTTGTAATTTGTAATTTGTAATTTGTAATTTGTAATTTGTAATTTGTAATTTGTAATTTGTAATTTGTAATTTGTAATTTGTAATTTGTAATTTGTAATTTGTAATTTGTAATTTGTAATTTGTAATTTGTAATTTGTAATTTGTAATTTGTAATTTGTAATTTGTAATTTGTAATTTGTAATTTGTAATTTGTAATTTGTAATTTGTAATTTGTAATTTGTAATTTGTAATTTGTAATTTGTAATTTGTAATTTGTAATTTGTAATTTGTAATTTGTAATTTGTAATTTGTAATTTGTAATTTGTAATTTGTAATTTGTAATTTGTAATTTGTAATTTGTAATTTGTAATTTGTAATTTGTAATTTGTAATTTGTAATTTGTAATTTGTAATTTGTAATTTGTAATTTGTAATTTGTAATTTGTAATTTGTAATTTGTAATTTGTAATTTGTAATTTGTAATTTGTAATTTGTAATTTGTAATTTGTAATTTGTAATTTGTAATTTGTAATTTGTAATTTGTAATTTGTAATTTGTAATTTGTAATTTGTAATTTGTAATTTGTAATTTGTAATTTGTAATTTGTAATTTGTAATTTGTAATTTGTAATTTGTAATTTGTAATTTGTAATTTGTAATTTGTAATTTGTAATTTGTAATTTGTAATTTGTAATTTGTAATTTGTAATTTGTAATTTGTAATTTGTAATTTTTAATTTTTAATTTTTAATTTTTAATTTTTAATTTTTAATTTTTAATTTTTAATTTTTAATTTTTAATTTTTAATTTTAAATTTTTAATTGCTAATTTTAAATTTTTAATTGATAATTTTAATTTTTTATTTTCAAGTTTAGAATTTTTAATTTGTAATTCAATTTTTAAATTTTTGTTTTTAATTTTTAATTTTAAGTTTGTAATTAAATTTTTAAATTCTTGTTTTTTTTTAATTTGTTGTCTCTAACCACTGTCCATTAACATGTATAGCTTGTATCTATATGACCGTCCTTGTATCGCTGTTTATATGAGCGTGCCAATGCATGTGTGTGTGTGTGTGTGTTGGTGTGTGTTTGCAAGTGAATGCGCGTGTACGCTGCTGCCAATTGGAGGGCAAAGGTTTTATTAGCCCAAGACCATTAATTACCCCATAAATGAGTTTGAAGCGCCGCACAAAGAACTTTAAAAATGTTTAACGCTTCGCTTTGCAGACACAATTTGTTTATGCGCTCGTTTATGAGTCTCGTTTAGCCACTCCAGTCTGCACAAGGAAATTTCTTCGTCGTCGCAATAAATTAAATTAGTTTTTGGCCATGAAACATTTTGTGCAAAATTGTCGTTGTTTAACATAAATTGCTTTCCACACCAGAAACCACCAAAATGAGCAGAAGAACCAACTTCAAAGTGTCAAAGAAATTCGGTTAAATAAACGACGACGACACAAAAGGACATTTGTTTGCGTAACTTGTCTAACCACAGAGTGATGATTCCATGCGGAGATAAGGCGAATGAACGAACTTGTTGCCGGCATGAATAATGACTGCAAAATATTGACAGTTTTCGGTGTCGTTGGAATGCCAAACAAAGGACCAAGCGAACAGATAAATTAAATGTTGGGCAGCATAAATCATGTCCGTGACTACGACTGAATGCCGATAATAAGTTGGGTAGATGGGTAGATCTGGTAATATATGTGTACATCAATACCATGTGAAAGATTTTGAATATTACGTTTTTTTTTTGGGTTTTCACTAGTGGAGAGATAAGTTTGATGGTATGATAACAGAATTCTGTTAACGGTTACAGCGATGCTGTTATAATGATGATGTGTGTTTTGGCTCGATACTAAAGTCTTAGTTTTAGTGAAAATACTATGTCTCTTATACTGAGGTGGTAGCCTCATTTATACTGATATTAAAGTGTATTCTATTCGTAGACTGCTTTCTGGAATATTGTGAGACTACAGTCGCAGCTATACAAAGACAATAATCATAAATATATTTATACTTTTCTCTGATCTGCACTGTGTTGATAGGTGCACTTACATTCTAATACTGTAGTCTCAGTAATGCTGAGGCTACTGTTTTAGATATATTAAGTAGTAAATTATGCGTCATAGAGAGATTAACACCGTAGTACGCTTTGATTATCTCGAAAAATATTTTTATTTTCATCCCCCATCCCCCGAAAAACAGCCAAAATCGTTTTTTTAATCCTGATTTTTTGTTTGTAGCTCAATCCTAACATTCACGACTGTATAAGTCTCGACGAGTACTACATTTTCCCTATAGATCCCGCTGACGTACGACATCATTTTGTAATGATGCCCTCATTTAAAGCAGTTTTAAGCCCTAAAATTTAAAAATATTTTTTCTAAGTTTAAAGCCCTTTAAAAACCGAGGATACTATTTTGCTTAAGAATACAAAGTTTTATTCAAAAACAAAAAAAGTTACGTATAACAAGATGTATTTACAGCACTAACACAAATATTTTTTTCTTGTTGTTTGCATTATTACCGAAACAATATTTCGTATTATTTTATTTTTGTTCGATGTCGCAAAAAAGTATGTGATAATTTGAGCTACAACGTATGCAAGCATTTTTTTACAGACAGCGCTAAAAAGTATGCAATAATATGCGATAATAATACAAACTTATCCATACAAACTTATCTTTTTGAATATAACTGTATACTTTTCTTGGTTTTTATAAAACTTCAATCCTAGAAAAAAAATATTTGTGAATTTTAGGGGTAGAAACTACGTTATATGAGACCGTGATTAAAAAATGATATCATACGTCAGCGACATCTATAGGACATATGTAGTACTGTCTTGTATGTTACGATTAAGCAACAATCAAAAAAGCAGCGATAAGAAACGATTTTGCTGTATTTCAGGGGAAAGGGAAAACAAAATTTGTCTCGACGTGATCTTTGATATTTGCCTTTGATGTTGTAAAACAATTTTGTATGGAAGGGACATGGCAAAGGTTTATATTTTCTGAGGATTTGTCTGATATTATAAGGTAATTGAAATAACAAAATTGGATAAATACTATTTTTGCAAAAATATGTCATTTAGTTTGAAAGGTACCAAATAGTGATATAGCCAGTCAGGCAGACGGACATAGCTCAATATTCTTAAAAAGTCCTAAAACCAATTTGTTCTTAATATTCTCGAGGTCTAACACGTCTCCTTTGAGGTTTAGTTTCAGTATATGCAAGATCGAATAAAAACTACAAGGAGCGCCAAAAGAGATCACCCTATTAGAAGACACTCTTATTTTTGCAAATGGCCGCCAATGTCAAATCTGTTTTGACATTTCTGGACTAGACAGATGTAGATTACAAGTGACCAAGCCATAAAGCGATAAACTACCCAAGAACGCGGAATAATCGTGTCTATTTTTTTGCGTAACAATTCGTCTGTGGTGTTGGCGCAGCGCGAATTCCGTCGCCGATTTCCCGGCCGTCTGACACCGACTGCGCAAACGCTGCGCCGTTTGGCCACCAACCTTGAAGAATATGGGACCACACGACAAAAGTGGCCGGCCCCGGAGCGCCCGTTCTGCCGAGAATATCGCCGCTGTTGCCAAGGATGTCGAGCTGTCTCCGAAAACATCGACCAGGCGCGTGCCTCACAATTAGTCATCAGCCGGTCGTCCCTAAGGCGAATTTTGGTCAAAAACCTGCGCCTGTTCTCGTACAAAGTCCAGTCCGTGCATTAGCTGCAAAACGCTGCCCAAGCCATCCTCAATTATGAGGACGAAGTGGACGATTTTTCGACCAAAATCATAATGACCTATGAGGTTCATTTCCACCTCAGCGGGTACGAGAACAAGCAAAACTATCGATTCTGGGGCACCGATAATCCACGAGTGATGCACGAGGAGCCATTAAACCCGCTCAAAGTGACTGCATGGTGCGCTGTTCATTTTTCGGGTCATTTTTTCGAGAACGCCGCTGGTCAAACGACAACAGTGGACTGTGCGCGCTATAGGGCCATGTTAACCGAGTTTTTACTGCCGTAATTGGACGAATTAGGACTGGAGGACATGTGGTTCCAACAGGACGAAGCAACGACACACACTGCGCAAGCCACAACCAACATTCTCAAGGCGGCGTTCCGGGGTCGCCTCATTTCTCGTTTTGTCGATTTTCACTGGCCCGCAAATCGCCTGATTTAACCGTTCCAAACTTTCTTTTGTGTTTTTTGAAGTCCCATATTTACGTGAACAAGCTTGAGACCCTGGAAGTCCTCAAGGACAACATTCGAAACGAGTGCGTGAATCTGTCGCCTGAAGTTTTCGCCGAAGTGATGAAAAATGCCATAAAACGAGCCCGTCTTCTTCTTCTTTAATGGCAGCAACAACAGAAATGTATCCATCAGAATTCCAAGCGCTTCGGTCTTTTGCGCCCCATAGATAGTTCGTCACACCAAGCTTAGTTAACATCTCTTTGACTTGGTCCATCCATCGGAGTTTTGGTCGACCCCTCCTGCGCCACCCATCGAGTTTATTGCCGAAGACTTTTCGAGGCGGAGCGTTTTCGTCCATTCGTACAACGTGTGCAAGCCAGCGCATTCGGTCTATTTGAACGCGCTGGACTACGTCGATGTCGTTGTACAGCTCATACAGCTCATGATTCATTCGACGACGACGACTCGCCGTTAACGATGATGGGTCATAATATTGTGCGTAGTATTTTTCTCTCGAAGACTCCCAGAATAGATTGATCCGCTTGTGTCATTACCCAGGACTCTGCTCTGTAGAGCAAGACAGGTAGGATCAGAGTCTGGTAGAGCTGTATATTTGTTCGTCGGGAGAGGGCTATGTCATTAAATCGCTTGCTTACCGCATAGTAGCAGCGGTTGGCGATCAATACTCGCCTTTTGATTTCCAGGCTTACATTATTATTTTTGTTTATGGCGGAGCCAAGGTAGACAAAATCATCTACCACTTTAAAGTTATAGTTGTCAACGTTCACGCAGCATCCCAGACGAGTGGACTCTTTGTTCGTTGAAACAAATAACTTGGCTTTGTCCTTGTTTATCACCAGACCCTCTTCAGCCGACTGCTTTTCAATGCTTGAAAAAGCTGCAGTAACATCTCGCAATCCACGTCCAATGATATTTATATCATCAGCATACGCCAGCATCATGTGACCATTGCTGAAGATGGTACCATTCCTGTTTACTGCAGCCTTCCGCATGATCATCTCCATTACGATGTTAAAGAGATCGCAGGAAGGACTATTGCCTTGTCTAAAGCCTCGCTTGGTAGAAAATGGCTCTGACAAATTTTTGTCAATTTTCATTGAAGACTTCGTGTCAGTCAGTGTCATCCCGAAAAGTCGAATTAACTTTGCGGGGATACCACTCAACCATAGCATCCAACAATTTCTGCCGTATAAAACGAACCCGAATGGCAATCAATTGTGACGGCGCCCATTTGCCAGATATCATCTTTTCGACTTAACCAATAAAATTCCAAAGATTTAAATCGAATTTTTTTAATTTAGAAAAAAATTAGTGTCAAACAACATCGGATGACTTCTTTTGGCCCACCTTGTACTTACACCTCCCATACAAACCCTTTCTTTTTTGGGGGTTTCCGTCTCAGTCCCCACTATCATAGCCGTAGTCTAAGAGTTATCAATCTAAAATTTGGTATTCAGACTTCTATCCTTCAAGTGGTTTTAGTTCATGAGCAAGATCGGATAAAAACTACTTACACCTCCCATATAAACTCCCCGTTTATTAGGCGTGTCCATCTGTCTCAGCGCTAACAAACTTAGCTCAAGTGCTATCGAGCTGAAATTTGAAATACGAACTTCTATTCTCTAAGCGAATACAAAACTTCCTCTATTCTCAGGATAGCATATTTTTAATAAAGTTTTATTTGCAAAAGCCAAATCCCAATGATAAGATATAACCGTGTTAAAATAAGAAAATTCATATGGCCATTAAATTACACAGTGCAACACACTTTTTTGGGGGTGAATCAAACCAATATCAAAGGATAGCATTTTACCTTAGTAACAAAATCCTAAACTTCATTTTGCTCCACTACGTCACAATTTTTTGTTACAGTGGTTTGAAGATTGATTTTTTTTGGTCAAAACTCGATTCAAAGAATATGAAAAGTCATTTATAAAAATACTTTTAGGGAATTTCTTGTCTTCAGAGACCTATATTAAAACAATTAGGGGAATATTTTCTCCGAACATTTTAACCCGCTAACTCCCAGCCGTATGGGAAATATTTGGCCCAATTTTGAAAAACTGTTTAAAAGTCAATTTTGAATGGAGGTCAAGCCTTAGAATCTTCACCGAAGACAAATAGCCTCTATGAGTCAAAGGTTCCAAACTAAAATCAAAATGAAATGTTAATGGAACCTTAAAAAATCTATTTTTGAGCAAATAGTGCAACACACTTTTTCGGGAGTGAACCAAACCAATATCATATAATAGCATTTAACCTCAGTAACAAAACCCTTACCTCCATTTTGCTCCACTACGTCACAATCTTTGTTTACAGTGGTTTAAAGTTTGATTTTTTTTAGGTCAAAAATTAAATAAAAGAAAATGAAAAATCATGTGTAAAAATAGATTTGGGTTAGTTTATGTCTTCAAAGACTTATATTAAAATTTTCCGAGGAATATTTCCTCGGAACATGCTGTCGTTTCAAATTGGTTTGATAATGACCCCCGAGACAATGACCCTCAAATTGTGTCATAGTGTTATTTATGCATTGTACTTGAGAAAACGAATGATGTAGAAGTTCTTATTTTTGGAGCTACTTTCATGTGCAATCCTCAGAATTGAGTCCCAAAACTTTCTGGAACGCCATTTCTGTAACACTAAAGTTCGCTACAGTTCGATTGACTGATGTAATTAAAAAAAAAATTCAATTTTATTTCAATTTTCAATCCTTTATTGATTTAAATTTAAATTCTTTACGAGTGTCGTATAGTAAATAAATATTTATAAATATATGTACCTATGAGCATCTTAACACATAAACTTCAACACACATATGGGTATGTAAAATTATATTTACGTATATGCTCTTATAAGCCCAGTAGAGGAATTATTAAGGCCTTCAACATTGGAGGCATTTTAGAAGGCCTCCTAATAGATCTGCCTTAGTATTCCGCATGCCTGACAAAACTAGGCCTTAATAAACTCCTTACAATTCCTTTCTTATCGTCAAATGAAAAATCGGTCATACTCGTTTCTTAGCCTTATCGAAGGCCTGTACTACGAACACTTTTTATATTCACGAACTTTCCTTTCAGTAGGCATTTTTACAAAGAACTAATGAAAGGTTGCAGTCTATTTTCATATTTATTAGGCCCATACCTTTGTAGGAGATGACCTGTTAGAAGGCGTGCCCATAGAATGCATTCTTGTATTTCTTCATTTGATGACATTCTACATGGCCTTTATTCAGCAGTGAGAAGAAACAGCCTTGATCACCAATGTCATCCCGTGTAATTTGTAAAAAAAGTGGTAATGTGTGTAGTATTCCTTCCAGAGTCTAAGGAAGGCCTTCCAAGGCCTTAATTCTGCTACTGGCAAGTATGGCATACGGGAATCTGTTTGTATCTATATACGTGTGTGTGTGTCTGTATGGGATTGTCTCTATTGTATACCCATTTGAGGTTTTGGTTTCGCATTTATACGATTTCTCACACACTCAAGTTGTTGGGTTGGCACCACAACTTATCTACCCCCCTCTCCCCTTGCCCACCCCCTTCAGGGCTACATATAGTTAATGGCATACATCTCACCCTGCGATCCCTGGGATTTATAATTTAAAACTCGTACACAACTAACACACCTAAATGTCTAAGTATTTGTATAGTCCGATTACCCACATTCTATAGTGGTGTAAAATATTGGTTTTGTATCCCTTTTCTTTTCATTTCCATTTGAATTTGGTTGCACTCCTGCATATCTGCTTGCTTGCCTGCCAGCCTGCTGCTGTTTCCTTGGGCTTCAAGGTAAGGAATTGCCAAATCTGCCACAGAGCCAAAACAAAATAAATTGGTAGCAACAAAAAAAACAAAAATATCAACGTAGCACAAACTAACTAAACTCACATCTTTAAGCCAAAACAAAAATGATTTCAAGTCGAAGATGTAGGGGGAAGCACGTACTCAGTGCTACTCAGTTATCTTAGACCCAGCAATACTCTTCCCAGGAAATCCACTTGCCTCTGTGGTGTGTGTGTATGTGTGCACGAGTAGAGTATTTTATAATAATCCTTGAAATAAAAGTTATCACAATGAGGAGAAGAGAGTACCAAAAAAAAAAAAAACAAACACATATTTGAACTGGAAAAGGTACGAAATGCAATACCACACGTCGTCCAAAATGAACATTCAGTTGTTGTTTTTGTTGTTGTTCTGCAATTTGAGGCAAACATTTTGCTAGGTTTACCCAAAATCAATATTGGCACCAATAATATATATTCTCTGGGCAAATTTTAAAAGAAATCTAATGTGAGCGAAATCAGGCGGAAATGTGTTAGAAATACGACAGCCTGATGGATTTTTCAATTAAGTAGCAGGCAATGCTATGTACAGACAATATACGCAACTGTGTGAGTTGTATCTGTGTGTGCTCAACACGTTCTATGTTTAATAATTGATTAATTTTATTACCTACTCATCCTTTAAATGTTACCTTATCAGTCAGTTCCTAGTTAGCTGTAAGCTATTAATTATTTTTGTGTAAAATTTTTGTTGTTGTTGGTTTCTTTTTTCGAGAAAATTGTACAACTAATGATTACAACTAATGACATAAGAAATCGTGTTTCACCCATTCCACCATCATTTGTACACACACATGTGATAACATGTCGCATTGATATAGAAGATGTCCTGTGGATGGAGTAGATATTTTTATGTCATGTAACTTGTAATGATATAATTCTGTCGAACTGTCAAATAAATTTTGAACATTAATTAAAGTTTTATGGGCTACTTGTGGACCCGTGAATGCTTCTCTATTGCATAATTGACTAATATTACAAAGTTAACTTAATATAATACACAATATCAATTAAAATTGGCTCACAGTTATAAAAGCTGTGCATATGCCACTTTAAAACATATTTTGGCAAAATTTTCTTAACTCGATAATAATATGTTTGGCTTGCTTTGTAGTGGGATAATTTTAAGATTTGATCTTATGATCTCGTTAAATAAATCGTTACCCCAAGTAACTCAATCAACAACGTTTTATTGTGTCGAATGTTATATCTCATATTCGTGTTGTTGAGTACTTTCTGAGTATCAAATTTTATCTCTCTTGCTCTAACAAAAGTTTTGCCGCGCCCACTCCGCCAACTGGTCCAAAATTAAAATTTCGTCAGCATATTCATATTCGTGTTGTCGAGTATAATCTGGGTATCAAATTTTATCTCTCTAGGGCTAAACATACCCCCTCCGCCCATTGACTCAAAATTAGAATTCCGTCTGCATATTCATATTTATGTTGCCGAGCACTATCTGTGTATCAAGTTTTATCTCTCTAGTTCTAAAAATATGTTTTGGCACACCCCCTCCGCCCATTGACCCAAAATTAGAATTCCGTCTGCATATTCATATTCATGTTGCCGAACACTACCTGTGTATCAAATTTTATCTCCCTAGCTCGGAAAAAGTTGTGCCAAACCCACTCCGTTTATAGGGTCAAAAATTAAAATTTTTATCCAAATTTTATTTCTCTAGGGCTAAACATACCCCCTCCGCCCATTGACTCAAAATTAGAATTCCGTCTCGTTATGTACTTAGGAAAAACCAAAAACTTTCTGCGTAGCTCCTTAAGATCACCACGTCCAATAGATCGTGTATTCCATGGGCAACGCCTCTGGTCATCTGTTAAGGGGTAACACATGTTAGATTGCGCAAAGTTGAATAATCTTAATGTCACCGCAGCGATAAAAATACCCATTACGTAATCGCTGATGTCACCTATATTTAGTGTCAATTTAGAGATGATTCTCTCGCTTATATTCCTCCTTAAATTAAGCATAGGAGTGTCATAGACGGTTTAATCAATGCGCTCTCGCTTACAAGTGACGACGATGTCTGCAAGTGACATTTCAAATACAATTATGTTATAAACTGAGCTTGATTACGGTGTAAGTGACGATGTCAGTAGATGTCATTTCAATCAGAATTATTATGGGTGTTCGACATTTTTTACATAACACACGCCTGACATTCTAAGTACTTAGATAGCTCGCTAACAATGTCATACTGATGTCATGGAATATAAAAAACCCATTACGTAACTGCTGATATCAGCTATATTTAGTAGAAAATTATGTGATGATACTCTCGCTTATATTCCCCCTTAAATTTAGCATCGGAGTGTCATAGATCGTTTAATCAGTGCGCTCTCGCTTACAAAGTAAGCGACGATGTCATTAAGTGACAATTCAGATGCGATTACGTTATAATCGGAGCTTGATAACACGTTTGATTACGAAGTAAGTGACGATGGCAGTAGGTGTCATTTCAATCAGAATTATTATGACATTATAAGTATTTAGATAGCTCGCTTACAATGTCATACTGGGTTATAATGAGTAGTTGATATTTTGTACATTACACACGCCTGAAATTCTAAGAATGTACTTAGATCGCTCGCTTACAATTTCATACTAATGTCATGGATTACAAAATATGTACTTCGTTTCATTTTTCGCTGGGCCCAGCGGTAAAATTAGCCATTATGTAATCGCTGATGTCACCTATATTTAGTGTCAATTAAGAGATGATTCTCTCGCTTATATTCCTCCTAAAATTTAGAATAGGAGTGTCATAGACCTTCATATCGGTGCGCTCTTGCTTACAAAGTAAGCGACGATGTCAGCAAGTGGCATTGGAAATACAATTATGTTATAAGCGGAACTTGAAAAACGCTTGATTACGAAATAGGTGACGATGGCTGGAGGTTACATTTCAATCAGGATTATAATGAGTGGTTGATATTTTGTACATTACGCACGCCTGATTTTCTATGTACAAAGAACGCTCGCTTACAATGTCATACTGATTTCATGGATTACAAAAAAGGTACTTGTACTACTTGTGGAGCTTAAGAGTTCATACGGTCAGATGAGGCATACAGTAAAACTTTAGGAAGGGTTACAGCCAATAAATGTAAAATGTTAAATTCAAGATCTCTGGACATATGACCGCCTTGTCTGAGGGTACCGAAAGGGTCTTTTACGGTACCCACTGAAAATCAAGGAAAAAGTCTATAATCAATTCGCACCAAAAAACTCAAAATAAATATTCATAGGGTTAACCTACGGAATCTTTAACATAAACACAAAATAGTAAAAGTAAAATATTTTCAAAGTTTTGAGGGGTTACTGTTAGAAATTATTGGAATATACTAATTTTCGAAATCTGTATAGGAGGTATCAGGTAGTGCAGCATAACATTTAGTGTACATACAAAGAAACATATGCCTGTAAAACTATCGGGGTGAACTCGGTCATTTTTATGGGAGGTACAAGAAAGGATGCGGCTATTCTGCCTATTTACAGTCTCATAGCTTAATTTGAAACATATTAACGCTGGCATATTTTCATAAGAATCTGTGAAGGTTTACTCGAATTATTGTGGCCACCAGCCTTCGATACAGACAGACGGACATGGCTCAATCGTCTTAAAAAGTCATGAATAGAATTTGGTCTGAAGATACAAGGGGCCCAACTCGTGTCTTTTCAGGCGTTGCACTTTTTGTCGTATCAAATAATAGATATCCTCATTCATAGGGGGGTATAACAAGATGAAATTACAAGACAAATCGCATGCCTCCCTTATATATTGACGACCCCTACAAAGATTATATGAACCATGATTCAAGAATACGCAACTTAAACGATGAAACTCTTCACACAGATAATCACTACCCGCTACAATGCAAAATGGATACGCCCCGAAGGAAGACAAATATAAGGACATTAAAAATGCATTCTATGAGCGCTTGAAGGAAATATTTAACTGCTGCCCTGGTCATGATACTCAAATTGTTCTGGAAGATTTTAACGGTAAATTAGGAAGAAACTATGGTTAGTCAGAAAATGCAGTCTTTACAGTAAGACCTCCAATAACGGACTCAAGCAAACTGCTTACCTTAGCGTCGGCAAGAAAGTGAGGGAAACCAGATTTTCACACAAATATATCGCCACAACAATAAAACAAATTTACCACGTGATAACCGATAAAAAGGCATGTCCCAAACAACATAGACGTTTGGGTAAAAATGAAAACTTATTATCCTATTGCTTCCCATAAACTAGACAGCTAAGAGCTTTTCACATTTGGGTGATAACCACGCTTTAAATTTGCGACCTACTGTTGAACAGCAAATCCGAACGTCAACTGTTTCAGAAGCTTTAAGCAGATCGATTTGATTCGACTACTCAGAAGTTGTTGCCAACAACATCGAGGGTCCACCGAACATAGAAATGAAGATGGCTGTGTCATGCATACTAGATGTGTGTTCTGAACTTCCAGCACGATCGGCACCAAGAAATATAGACCTGGATTGCTACATAGTTGCAGTCAAATTACGAACAAGATTAAGTGGTTAGAAAAGCTCTTGTAATCAAACGCAATATAAGTTTGACACCGCAAAGCTGCATACACCAGTGATAGCCAATGCCTATTCAAACTGATAGTTTCAATCAATGCAAACAAACACCTCTAATCCTGGTGTTCCTGACACACAGTAGCCACATACTACTCAATCTATGACCACTGACATAAGGCAGTGAACAACCACGCTCAGACAAGTCATGGTAATATGAAAAATGTAGCTTATAGTCTGGGGAAAAGGATATTGCAGACTAGGCAACACTGCTGCTGCTAATGGTATAGCATGCTGTGAGAAAATGTTAAAATGTGAAAACAGACACTTAGCCTATCCACACGGAATAAGCGTTTATGGAGGAATAGACATCGCTCTGTGCAGGAATAAAAGTGAAGCCCGAAAATTCTAACAAGACGTACAATGTAGGGACTTTGGATCTGGGATAACCATCTGTAAAAAGAGAGGGGAAACCTAGTCAAAGACAGGCAGAGTGTTCAGCGAATTTGGAGCGAACATTTGTGGTACTCTGACGTTCTGGAAGGCAGCGCAAGTGGCAAAATTACGCCTATCGTCAATGATTGGGTAGATTGTCCACTACTGAGCCAAAACTAGATCAGTACGGCAATTATGCTGCATTAAAACAATAAAACTGCGAGTACCGAGTACAACCGGCAGAGCTTCTGATGGCTTACGTTCATGCATTATGTCAAAATCTAATTTTGCCTAAAGGAATTAATGCCCGATGATTGGAATCTGAGTGTTCTATGTCTTGTGCTCGAAGGCAATCAGAACTTATGCACTAATCACAGTGGGATCACCTTTGTAACTATCGCATATAAGTTCTGTTGAACGAATTGGGACTTAATTGGATTGAACCTTTTGAAGGTGGATTTAGACGTGGTAAATACACGATGTACCTGATTTGCACACTAGACAAATCCTGAGGAAGACCTAAGAAATGCAGATCGCCACTTCCTATATTTTCGTCGACTATAAAGCTGAATTCGACGCTCTGATACCACAGAAACTATCACAGGCCATGCCTGAGTTTGGTTTCCCAATGAAGCTGATGCCATATTGCGACACTGATTCACACGAAGTTTTTAGTGAAGGTAGGTAAAAATTTGATGGAAACATTTTACATCAAACTAGCCTTCAGACAGGATGAAACGCTGTCAGGATTCTGCGGAAGGCTGAAGTAAAAACGGCTGGTGTTGAAGTCAAAGTCACATGCTGTTGCCGTAAACCGATAATACATATATATTAGGTCGAGTACTGTGGGGTGTTACTGCGGCCTTTTCAAGCATTGATCAGACTGAATACTAATCTAAATTCCATTCCTAACCTAAAAATCCCAAAAATTCGACACCCATAGTTAAGCTTTTCTGAGGTTATGTCAAAAACGTGACGTGATTGTGATAAACAGACTGAAGATTCGTTTGAGGTTGTCGTTTTTACGGTAAGGAAAAAATCCTGACATGTTGGAACAAAATGGACTTCAGATTCGTATTCAGCGCATCATAATACATAAGGAAAGGTTAATTTACTCTTTTTTTTTTTGGCGAAAACGGGTTATAAACTAGTGTATTAAACTAGTGTATAATCGCTATTATTTGCCATCAGTCCAATCGACGCAAGTCTCACCAGATAGCCACCATGGATGCACTATTTCAGTCCTATATAGAAATTTTTAACATTTTGTCAAGAACTTCATATTTAGGAAAGTTTTTGGGGAAAACGGGTTACAACATATTAAACTAGTGTATAATGGCTATTATTTGCCATCAGTCCGATCGACGCAAGTCTCTCCAGATGGCCACTATGGAAGCATTATGTCCGTCCCATATAGAAATTTTTAACATTTTGTCAAAAATTTAATATTCAGAAATTTTTTGGGGAAAAATAAGTTATAACATATTAAACAAGTGTATTGTGGCTATTATTTGCCATCAGAACGATCGACGCAAGTCTCTCCAGATGGCCAACGTGGACGTACTATAGAAATGTTTAACATTTTGTCAAGAATTTCATATTCAGGAAAGTTTTTGGGGAAAACGGGTTACAACATATTAAACTAGTGTATAATCGCTATTATTTGCCATCAGTCCAATCGACGTAAGTCTCACCACATAGCCACCATGGACGCACTATTTTAGTCCCACATAGAAAATTTTAACATTTTGTCAAAAATTTCATATTCAGGAAAGTTTTTGGGGAAAACGGGTTACAACATATTAAACTAGTGTATAATCGCTATTATTTGCCATCAGTCCAATCGACGCAAGTCTCACCACATAGCCACCATGGACGCACTATTTCAGTCCCACATAGAAAATTTTAACATTTTGTGAAAAATTTCATATTCATGAAAATTTTTGGGAAAAATGAGTTATAACATATTAAAGTAGTGTATAATAGTTATTATTTGCAATTAGTTCGATCAACGCAATTCTTCCAGAATCTTTAGAATGTGCACATATTCCTTCAGAAATAACGGAAATCTTTATGAGCTAATTATTTAGACTACCCTCATAATATTGTTCCCAAATTTCACTGAGACTTCCTTCGTACTGTTTTCTTATTACTGTGAAAATTTTGTTTCAATATGTTTTGTAGATTAAGAGATATTTACGATTATATTCATATATCTCAAATAAATTGTTCAACACACACACTTAACAGAGCTCTGGTTTGTGTCTTGGCTACTTAGTATGCGAATTTAACTTCACACACACCGTACATACATATATATTTGTAATACCTGTACACCAAAGTTATTTGTCGATTGGAATTTACCTAAAATGAAAAGAATAACAAAAACAATTAATCATTAAATTAAGATAAAGGACAGTTAAATTATAAGATTATACTGAAACTGAATTGTTCCAAAAGAGTCCTTTAACTTGTGCCTGGGACAGTAGAAGTTTAGAATTGACTCTTGCCATGGCCATTGTTTTCCATTGAAGCACATCAAAAATAGTTTAGACTGTGTCTAACGCTAGACTCATATTAGCTGAGACCTTCCCAATGTTTGAGAAGACGGCAGTAACACTACATATCTATGGAGGGACCGGAACAGACTCCTTTCTCGTTTGAATAAAAGTTTCGATTGTCAGAGGAATTGACTCCTGTCCGAGTTCTTTTTTGGTCTGCCGTAACACCTTCTAAAAGTTTGAGAAGACGGCAGTAAGCACCTGAGTTAGCTCATAAGAAAAAGATTACTGACATGTAATTCATCAAATTATTACAGAATATGGGTTGATCCAACCGACTGTTTTAACTGGCGACTGGTAGAATAGAAGTTTCGTTTGTCAGAATTTATTCTTTGTCCGTCGCAGCAAACAAAAAACAGATGGTTTAACTTCGTCTGAGGCATACTTGTATTTGCTGACCCTTTCCTAATGTTGGAAAAGACGGTGGTAACATATGACAGTTTTCGAAGCACCGGGTTAATTTTCCTCTACACCGAAGGAGTGCGAAAAATTTATCATAAGAAAAAGATTACTGACAAATAGTTCATAAAATTATTATAGAATCTGGGTTGACCCAATAGATTGTTTAAACTAGTGACTGGTAGAGTAGATGTTATGTTTGTTGAAAAATTGACTCTTGGCTGAGTTGATTTTTTTGTCCGTCGAAGCAAACAACCAGCAGCATTCTCTAATGCTATATTTAAATTTCCCAACCCTTACTTAATTATTGAGAAGACAGCAGTAACATATCACAGCTAAGAAAGGACATGAATACGCTCTTTTTTAAATTTCTTTGAGATCGACGGAGTGTAAAAAATTTACACAATTTAACAATTGCATTTTTCAATTTCTTCAATTATTCAAGAAATCCTACACTCTTTTCCAAAGGACACTTACAAATTCATTTCATATATTCCAGATTATTTGACTGAAAAATACCTCTAACGCTTTTTTTATTTTCACATCACATACGAATATTTCGTTTAAATTTTTTACGAGAATTTTATTTATGGCTAAGGGAATAACGGTACTAAAAAAACGTAATCATGTTTGTTTTTCTTGCTGCTAGTCGTCGTCGTTTTTTTTTTGTTGATATTGTTGTCTCTGGATGGATTTGCTTTCTTGTCATGCGTTTTTGTCTGTTGCAGTTTACGATGTGTTTTTTTTTTCGTTTCGACCAGTTTTTCCACTTTCATTGCTATGACGTTTCGCTTCCCAAAAATATTCATGATTTAAATTGGTACATTGGCATAAATACGAAATACGAATTGCAGCCAGGCAGCCAGGCAGGCAGCAGAAGCAGCAATTGCCAACAGAAATATACGTATTATCAGCAACAACATGCAAAGTATTGTTAGAGTTTCAACAAAGCTCGGTGGAATGATTGTGTGTGTGTTGGTTTATTAATGTTGTTGGATTCCTTCGGTAATGGCCACCGTGGAAAAGGACATTAAAGCGAACATAATATTAAAACAAATGGCGGTAATGAAATTATACTCAATACAGCAAAATATTTGAAAAATTATTTTACAGTCGCATAGTATAGTTATTAGAATACAAGAACTAAAGGTTTTAATTTGATTCTAATTAACAAACAGGCAGTAACTGCAACTCTTAGTATTGTCCCGATTTTGTACCACTGTTAGTTACTCCTGATTTTTTCTGTGGTTTCAAATGTGTTTTCGTGTTTCGATTTCCTGTTTTTATTTTTCATTTCCATTATTTGTTTATTCATATCCATCGCAGCAATTCGTTAGTATGAATTTGCTTTCATTACGAGTATTGTTGTTTTTAAATGTGCTTATGACCATACCGGAGAGAGATAGATAGAGAAAGAGGCGGATAATGGAGTTACGTTGCCCCCAAAATCTGGAAGCGCTCTAATGGTGAGAATTATATCAATGTCATTATAAATATAACAATGGCATACAAATCCTTAAATATCAAAATGTAACTATAGAAATAGGTGTTATAAAAAGTTTTTCATAGTTATAAAAAAATTAAGGATACTTTTGTAGTAGTAATCAGAAAGTAAAATAAAACAGACCTACAGTAACAATACTACGCTAGAAACCATTCGACATATCTAAGAAATAGCATGACAAAATTACATCATAATTGCATGAACGCTACAGGAGACTATGCGTAACAAACAGACACACATGGAATAGTAATTGAAATTATTTATTTAAATTAATAAATAAATTATTTATCGATTTTGTGAGCTTATTATACCCTCACCCTACGGGTAGGGAAAGTGTAACACATAGAATGAGTCACTTTAGACCCTAAGTTTCTTTAAACCAAATTCGATTCATGACCTTTTAAGTCGTTTGTCTGTCGTCCGTCTGGCTGTCCAGCTGGTACGCACGATAACTTTCGAAAGACGAAACTAAATGTTTTAAAACTTTGCACAAGTAAATATTTTCCCAAAACTACTTACGCTATTGAAAATGGGCTACATGGCCACGCCCCTTCTGGTATCTCCCATACAAATGTACCATTCCGCCAACTTTAGAAATCGAGTAATAATATTAATAAACCAAACGCTATCGTTTGTAAAGTTATAGCAAGATACAGTTTTGGAGAACAAAAACTTAAAGTCTAGCCACGCCCCATTTGGTACCTCCCATACTCATCTGGTATCGCCTACTTTAGAAATCCATTAGTATTATTAATAGACCAAATTCCTTATTTAGTAAAGCTCAAGCAGGAAAGAGTTTTAGAGAAAAAACTGGAGATCTAGCCACGCCCCTTCTGGTACGTCCCATACAATTGTACCACTTCGCTCACTTTAAAGATGGGGTAATAATATCATTACCAGGGCAACCGGAAATATGCTACAGCATGTTTTTTTTACAACGAGATATTAACAAATGGGTTATGTATTTACACGTTTCATGGTCCTACAAGTGTTTTGAGACCTATTTGTTAGAGCATATTTTGGCATATTTTACCCATAACGTCATATTTCGGGAAAATTTAGTTTTAGGAGCATAATTTTAAAAAAACCTCCTTTTTTAAAGCATAATTTATATTTTTTAGGTCATAATTTTTCAAAAATATCCCTTTTTAAGCATATTTTGTGTTTTTGACATTTTTTTTGTTCGTATAAACAAGTGTCTTTGCAACTTTGGTTTTGTAAAATATAACAGCCAAATCATGTTTTACACAACTGTGAAATGTTAAACGTTTATTAATCTTTTAACGCGCTTTCTTATTCAATAAGTAAACACAACATAAAAAAAGAGGTGCTTTTCAACCACCACCGATTACGACCCTGGACATAATGCCTAAAGCTAATCCGATAAAAGCAGCAAATCTAAAGGCGGTTGTAGAAAAGTTTCCAAGACTTACGAGCTGATGGTGGATTCCTCTATTCTAAAATCTGCAGCAAAGTTATTGCAGCAAATTGCAGATTTCAAGTGAAGCAACATGCGGAAAGCGGCAAACTTATTCAACTAAGTCATAGAAGTGAAAATAAGCAGACCAAACAATTATTTTTGCCAGAATGTTCCGGTAGACTTTAAAAAGAACATGATTTTCAAGAAAAAACTGTGCCGAACTTTTGGGTCTGCTGACATTCTACTTTACAAAATGAGAAATCAAAATATAAGAACACGAATACACGGACTACCAAGAGCCATCCGAAACAGTTTTTTGAACTAAACATTTAAAAATATCATACAACGACTGCATGGACAATATACGAGCAAAACTAAAAAATCAATTTATATGGATGTCAATCGATGAAACTATAGATGCAACAGGCAGAAATGTGGCAAACATTTTAGCAGTATTAAGGTAATTGCAAGTGAGAAATTTTTACTAAATACAGCAGCCTTGGAAAGGGCTTATTACTCAACAACTGCTAGACTGTGGGACGACGCTATCAAAAATCAGGACCTCAACTTCAATAAGAATAATGTTTAGCTTTTTGTGACGGATGCAGTTCCATACATGGTAAAGGCTGCAAAAGCTATAGTGGCATTTTATCCGAAAGTGACGTATGTGACATGTAATGCTCATGGTGTCCATCGATTGTGTGAATGTATTAGGAATTTATATGAAAACGTAAATAAAACTATTGCTAATGTGAAGAAGTTATTTCTAAAAGCTCCATGTAGAGAGGAACTTTTTCAACAAATGTTTCCAGACCTTCCATTACGCCCAGAAGCTATAACAACACGATGGGTAACATGGTTTGAAGCAGTTATCTATTATGCCAACAATTATAAAGACATTTTATAGGTCCTAAGTGCATTAAACGATGAGGATGCACAATTCATTAAAACTTCAAAGGATGTCTTGACAGACCCCCAAACTAGATCTGACTTGATTTATATTGCTTCAAATTACGGTTTTATTGCAAAACATATTAAAAATTTGCAAACATAAGGTCTGACGCTTATTGAACAAGTTCAGGTGAATGAAGACACTTTTAAATTGATAGATAACACAGTGCAACACATTTTTTCGGGGATGAACCAAACCAATATCAAACGATAGCATTTGACGTCAGTAAAAAAACCCTAAACTCCATTTTGCTCCAATACGTCGCAAATTTTTTTACAGTGGTTTAAAGTTTATTTTTTTTGGCCAAAATGAAAAATCATCTGTAAAAATACGTTTGGGGTATTTCATGTCTTCGGAGACCTATATTAAAACAATCAGGGGAATATTTTCTCGGTACATTTTAACCCTCCAGCTCCCACCCGTATAGGACATTTTTGGCCCAATTTTGAAAAACTGTTTAAAAGTCAACTTTGGACGGAGGTTAAGGATTTGAATTATCTATAGAAATATTCTCCGGAAAACTTCACTAGTAGTCACTGAAAACAAATAACCTCTATGAGTCAAAGGTTCCAAAATAAAATCAAAATGAAATGTTAAAAAGTCTATTTTCAGGCAGACAGTGCAACGCACTTTTTCGGGAGTGAACCAACAAAACCCTAAACTATATTTTGCTCCAATAAGTCACAATTTTGGTTTACAGTAGTTTAAAGTAAGATTTTTTTTTGTCAAATGCCAAATAAAAGAAAATGATAAATCATGTGTAAAAAAAGATTTGGGATAGTTCGTGACTTCGAAGACCTACATTAAAATTTTCCGGGGAATGTTTCCTCGAAAATATTTATTTCTATTTTATTTTACTCAACATTTGTGTATGTAAATTTTTCAAAACTACTAACAAAGTCTGAATTTAAAAAAATATTGTTTTTTTTAAGTTTTAAGTTTTTTTTTTTTTTATTTTTAATAAAAATATTTCTAACTCATATGAAAAAAATGTATGACTTTAATTTTTTAGGGCATGTTTTTGTTGATTTTTAGGTCATATTTTGCCATTTTTCAGGTCATATTTTATGCGCCTAAAACACGATTTTTAGGGCATATTTCCGGTTGCCCTGATCATTACACTCGACACGATCGTGCCCAAATTCAGTATTTTGTTAAGCAATAATAGGATAAAGTTTTGGAGAAAATATTGGAAGTCCAGCCGCGACAATACAAGAATATATTTGTATATTTAAAAATATATTTTAATTTAAATTTTTTTTATTTTTATATTTTTATACTTTAATATTTTTATACTTTTATATTTTTATATTTTTATATTTTTATATTTTTACATTTTTATATTTTTATATTTTTATATTTTTATATTTTTATATTTTTATATTTTTATATTTTTATATTTTTATATTTTTATATTTTTATATTTTTATATTTTTATATTTTTATATTTTTATATTTTTATATTTTTATATTTTTATGTTTGCTGCCAACGCTGATGAATCATTATATACCACTTAAATCAGTCAGTGCTGCAGCATCACTCCACCATCTCCACAATTACATATAAAGCCATTGCTCTGTGGGGGGTTATAGTGGCACTCACAGTAATGATTAAAGAATTTACGATGATTTAATTACAATTACGCTACAAAATCATAGAATCGTTAGATTTTCTCATATTTTGTTTTTTGCAGCTGGAAAAGGATGCACGTAAAATATTAACTCACTGAGATTTACATAATATAAAAATACAAAAATATAAAAATATAAAAATATAAAAATATAAAAATATAAAAATATAAAAATATAAAAATATAAAAATATAAAAATATAAAAATATAAAAATATAAAAATATAAAAATATAAAAATATAAAAATATAAAAATATAAAAATATAAAAATATAAAAATATAAAAATATAAAAATATAAAAATATAAAAATATAAAAATATAAAAATATAAAAATATAAAAATATAAAAATATAAAAATTTAAAAATATAAAAATATAAAAATATAAAAATATAAAAATATAAAAATATAAAAATATAAAAATATAAAAATATAAAAATATAAAAATATAAAAATATAAAAATATAAAAATATAAAAATATAAAAATATAAAAATATAAAATTATAAAAATATAAAAATATAAAAATATAAAAATATAAAAATATAAAAATATAAAAATATAAAAATATAAAAATATAAAAATATAAAAATATAAAAATATAAAAATATAAAAATATAAAAATATAAAAATATAAAAATAAAAAAATATAAAAATATAAAAATATAAAAATATAAAAATTTATATTTTTTTGTATTTTTATATTATGTAAATCTCAGTAAGTTAATATTTTACGTGCATCCTTTTCCAGCTGCAAAAAACAAAACATGAGAAAATCTAACGATTCTATGATTTTGTAGCGTAATTGTAATTAAATCATCGTAAATTCTTTAATCAGTACTGTGAGTGCCACTATAACCCCCCACAGAGCAATGGCTTTATATGTAATTGTGGAGATGGTGGAGTGATGCTGCAGCGCTGACTGATTTAAGTGGTATATAATGATTCATCAGCGTTGGCAGCAAACATGAGGTAATTGATGAGACTGACAGTTACCGTGTCAAGGTGGTTTCATAAATAAATTCCATTTGCTTGTGTTATGGGAAAAACTTAAAGTTGTGTAAAGCTTCGCGACCAATATTAAACAATATGTAGACAATTCTATAAAAGTATTACTTTTTTTTTGTTAAGTTTAAGTTAAAAAACCATTACAATTTATATGACATTTTCCGTTTTATCACACTTTCCGTACTTTATTCGTTGTAGACTTTTTTGCTCACACTAGTTGATTCTTTTTTTTACACTTACTCTTACTCACACATGTGGAAAATATATTACATTACCTCTTGTCAATTTCCTGTTAATTTATTTAAATAAATTCCACCGAATAAATCCAACACAAAGATGAGAGAGCGGACAAAAAAAAAACTGCAAATTCAGCAGAAAATTTGTCCCATATCCACTCAGACATCATCGTTTAATAGTGGAGGTATAATAAAAAGAATTATGTTCTGCTAGACGGCAACAAAAAAAAAAAAAAATTACTCCGAAATATGACGGAAAATTTTTCAACATTTTAGTGTATCGCACCTACATACGACGTCTGGCCGCCCCCCTGATGAGGATTATTATTCAGTTTTGTTTTTTCTTTTGGCTTTGGTTCTTTTCGGGCTTTGAATTTGGTTATGCTGGCAACGGATGTCGCTGACGCCGCTCTTTTGCCTGTGTCCGTTTTGTTGGCTTAATATTTTTCCAATAAACCAAAATGTTCTTTTGGGAGTGTGTGTGTCGAGCTCGTGTGTTGTTGTTTTGTCCCCTCCCAATGCTGCTGACTTAATAATGCTTTAAAATGGGAATTTATAAAGTACTTCTATATACATACATGTAAAACTGAAGTGTCGCAATGATAGCGCGAGTATCGTATTGAACAAAAAACCACATATTGAAATGATGTTTTTGTCATTTGAACACAAAATCAGTGGCAAAATGTGTTTTTAGCTTAGCATACAAAGCACTGAGAGAAAAATTTGGCATACAAATAACACTGTGGCACATTTTCGGGGTCATTGTTTCATTTCATTCTTCAGCAGAATAAGATAGCGCCCTTTGGGGATTTGGCTATACATACTTATCTAGTACCTTTAACTTGACTTTGAATTTCTCAACTCTCAAATTTGCTGTTGCACTGGGTTATTAAACCATAAATCTACAATATTGGAACTATGTGCGTATGATTAATATAAAATCCGCAGAAAATTAATACTACTCATACGTTGTACGTCCATACATACATACATGCATACATACATACAGTACTTGGGTCTGGGTCGTCATTCCATATAATCAGCAATGACCAGTTTTCTACATATCACAGATTGGACAGCCCAACAATTTGTAGTTATTTGGGACATTTATGAAATTTTTTTGAACATTTCATTTGACAAAATTAGTCCAACTCCATTTTGTTTATAGATACATTAATATAAATTATATATTTAAGCCTTAGCTACAATTCGGCTGAAGAATTATACATTTTATGGTATATAATGTTAACTTTTTTTCCTCAGTGTATTGTAACTCCATTTATGTTGCTGCTTGTTTTTTTTTTTTCTCTTCGCCCTTTTTTCCACTCAAATTTAAATACAATTTTATAGTTTTTTTCAGAGGTCCAAAAAAATAAATGCGCGTTTTAACAGCTAAAAGTTACATAAAATTAATTTGTATTTACGCTTGACTACTCAAAAGTTTTTTGTACATTTCCGCTAAAAAAAACAAGTTTGCTCCCCCCTTGCCCACCGCTTAATAAAATGTAATATTAATGACATGATTGTTTTCGCTTTTGTCACCGCACATTTGGTCGATATGATTATTGAAAAATATTTCAGTGAAAACTTTGTTGCATGGCGTTCAATTAAAATGTGGCAAGGGTTAAGCCAATTGTTGCAAGAAAGTTAATTCAAAACAGTTTTAAAGTCGAGGCAAACATTTGCAGTCTATGGCTTAGTCTATAATAAGATCTTTATTGAATCAATACCAACTTTGTCTTTAATGTTCTTTAATGAGTGAATAGAGTACTTTGAGCTAGATCCGATGGCGAATAACGAAACAAAAAAACACAACGCCATTATAGAATTGCAGTACCACCCACTTTCAAAATTCTGTATGTTGTTAAGCAAATTTTATGTTTTTACTCATCGTCGGTATACTTCGTAAAATGACCAACTCCACTTTTATGTAAAATATACTTATTGATGCAAAAGTGTTCCGAAAGTAATAGTCTATGCCCTCTACAAAAATCCTATGTCTATTTAAAATAGTTTTGTAGTTATTGTATTAAAACATACGCGGCTATAATCTTTAAATCGTCAATAACTCAAAAAAGTTTCCGCGGTTTGTCAAAAGATGGCCCCACCAGAAGGTTATGGAGAAATTGCCAGATGTAAAACGTAATATCCCAAGTTTCGTCATCCGGCAACACCATAACCTTAAAGTACTAGTGATTCCGTATCAGCATCACGTAATTTTTTTCGTGCAAAAATGTCAAGTTTTGTGCCGAATAACCATCATTTGGGACCGGCCGTGGCATAGTGGTTAGAACACGCGACTACCATGCGGGAGATCGTAGGTTCAAACCTGGCTCCAGTCATCTTAAAAAAAAAAAAAAAATAAAATTTTCTTTCATTGTCGGCTCCCCTCGAATGTTGTTTGACAGCAACTTCGCAGTATTAAGCGTCGATTCAATCGTCGTGTCTAGTAAGAGCTTCTCAAAACAGTGACGTTCGCATTCGTCGATAAACAAGTAGGTGCCGTTAGTTGTGAATCTAAAAATAGAAAGCGTGTTAATTCACAACAACGCGAGAAGCTGTCCCATACCTCATTCATGGGGTGCAAAGGGAAATTAAGTAAGTAAGTAAGTATCATTTGCGGGAACTTTTGATTTACTTCTTTAATTTGAAAAAATCTGCAGCTGAGGCGCATCGATTGCTTCTAGAAGCATTTGGTGAAGCTGCTTTAAGTGAGAGAAGTTGTCAGAAATGGTTTCAAAAGTTTAAGAACGGTGAGTTTGTCGTGAAGGACAAAGAACGCAGTGGAAGGCCGAAAGTGTACGAAGACATGGAATTAAAAGTATTATTGGAGGAAAATTCGTCCCAAATGCAAAAAGAACTTGCACTTACATTACAAGCGACTCAAAAAGCAATTTCACATCGTTTAAAATCGTTGGGAATGATTCAAAAACAAGGAAATAAAAAAAGAGTTTTTTGCATCGTATAGTCACTGGTGACGAAAAATGGATTCACTACGATAATCCAAAGAAGAGAAAGTCATGGGTTAAGCCCGGAGAACCATCAACATCGACAGCTAAGCCGATTATAAGCCCGATCGAGTGCCGATAAAAAGAAAATCGGTATAAAGAATTATCACCCCAGCTACCACCAGCTGTTACAACAACAACAACAACAGCTAAGCCGAATATTCATATTCGCCCATTACTACTCCAGACACGACAAAATTATTCTTTTACACGATAATGTTCGTCCACATGTTGCGGCGCCGGTAAAAGCATACTTGGAAACACTCAAATGGGAAGTTTTACACCACCCGCCGTATTCACCAGACTTAGCACCTTCTGATTATCACCTGTTCCGGTCGATGGCACATGGTCTGTCTGAGCAGCGCTTCATCATATGAAGATACCAAAAATTGGGTAGATTTGTGGATAGCGTCAAAAGATGAAGAGTTTTTTCGAAGGGGTATCCGACCGGCCGTGGCATAGTGGTTAGAACACGCGACTACCATGCGGGAGATCGCAGGTTCAAACCTGGCTCCAGTCATCTTAAAAAGAAAAAAAAATAAATAAAATTTTCTTTCATTGTCGGCTCCCCTCGAATGTTGTTGACAGCAACTTCGCAGTATTAAGCGTCGATTTAATCGTCGTGTCTAGTAAGAGCTTCTCAAACAGTGATGTTCGCATTCGTCGATAAACAAGTAGGTGCCGTTAGTTGTGAATCTAAAAATAGAAAGCGTGTTAATTCACAACAACGCGAGATGGTATCCCATACCTCATTCATGGGGTGCAAAGGGAAATTAAGTAAGTAAAGTTATCCGAATGTTGTCAGAAAGATGGGGAAAAGTAGTGGCAATTGATGGAAAATACTTTGAATAAAACGTAATGTACTGTTGCTTCACAATAAATTCCTAATTTTTTATAAAAAAAAACCGCGGAAACTTATTTGTACACCTAATACAAAAAGTGTACTTGAGAACTTTTTTTTTAGCAAAAAGCCCCAAAAGTCATATTATATGACCTGTAAAAAAATTTGAAGTAGTTTTGCAGATATTGTACAAAAACACAAGCGGTCATGAACTTTAAATCATCAATAACTCCGAAACACAAAAAGTGGAGTTCGTCAGTTTACGCTGTATACACGACGATAAGTAAATCGGTTTAACCAACTGAATCTTTCTTACTTGTTTTGGTATCAGAAAGTACTTTTATAGCATAAAAAAGTAATTTTTATATACTAAAAACTACTTTTGCTGACCTAAAGGTATTTTTATTGTAAAAAAAATATTTTATTGCACCAAAATTCTTTCAAATATTACTTTTTAGTAGCTAAAATAACTTTTTCTGTATCTTTGTTGTACGAAATAATACTTTATTGCTAAAAAATATAAACAATAAATAAGAATTACCTTTATTGTTCTAAAAAAAACAAGGCTAACATCAGCGTCATCCAGGAGATGACATAGACAGGACAGCGAAGCTGGCGACGTAAAAATTGGAACATTAATTACAGCTGCCAAGCTCGAATTTGGATGTGAATTTATAATTGGCTAGAGAATGTGGAATTTTGTCTCTCAGCTCAATCCTGGTAGTGACCGAATACCCACAATCCACATCAAGGCGAAATATTTCTACATCATTCCTGATGGATGCAAATGTCCCGCCTGGAGGAAACATACGGACAGCTTTCGATTGGCCACGACTTTAAAATTTTCCTGGGATTTTTTCATGTCAAAATAGGAAGGAAAGATGTTATTGGTCCATCGATCGATAAATTCAGCCAACATACCGACGCGTCCGACAACGTGTTTAAGCTGGTTAGCTTCGCAAAGACAATCAGATTTTAGCATAAAGCTATACAAAAGGCAACTTGGCTATCCCCCGCTCAAAATACCAAAAACTAAATTGAGCATGTGGTGATCGATGCATATAGTGCATAGAAGTCAAATATAAAATGAGGTGACATAAGTGAGAGAGTGAAAAAGACAAGCCGCACCGAAAGAAATGTAGTTTGTATTAAAACATAATGCAAGTGACTAAGAGATAAAACAATACGTTGTGCGTACCTTAACTGCAACCAGGAATAATATAGTGTAATGGCGCGTGATCTGCGAGCTTATATTCCTTAGATCATTACCTGGTTGCAGCTAAAGTACGCATAAGATTGAGTAAACCAAAAAAAAATGCACGTAAAACGTCACAAAGGAAGCTGCAAAGGCCCAGAGATAGCCACTGCCTATTCAAACCAGCTCTCCCAACTACTACGACACAACGCCTCTACTTCTGAAGTTCCTGAGACATAGTAGCAGCACATAGCACATTCCATGGTAACCGCCGCAACAACCGTGCTTGGATATGAACAACGGCTCTCAGACAAAGAATCATCATGATTCCCTGAGAAACAGGGTAACGCTACAGAAAAAAAAAACTTCAGATCAAGGAACGGGAGAGCGAGGATATACAGCGATAGGGTGATAGAGGTGTACCCCGAACATTTAACCAGAAAGTAAAAGAAAAATATTACGGTACTGGGCTCACCTTCTGTAAGGACAAGAATCGAAATCTGGTTCGAATTTGGTCGTTCCGGAAGACAGCGCACGTGATGGTATTACGGCAATTGTCGGCGGCGGCTTAGATTGCCCACTACCAAGGCATACCGATGTAAGAATAGTAATATCGCGGCTTAAAATAATAAAGTTCCGAAGGACTTCCGGTAGAGCTCTTCAAGTCCGGTGGCAATGAGCTGATAACAAGCATGCACCAGCTCCTAAGCCCGATGATGGGAAATAAGCGTATTATATAAAAAAAAAACTTAATTTCCCTTTACACCCCATGCATGAGGTATGGGATGCTTCTCGCGTTGTTGTGAATTAACAGGCTTTCTATCGAACCCGGGATCTCCCGCATGGTAGTCACGTGTTCTAAACATTATGCCACGGCTGGTCCCAAAAAAAACGTATTGTATACTGTGCTAAAAAAAGGTGATGCAAATGTGTGCAGTGGGATCAGCCTTTTACCCATCGCATATAAGATCCTGTCGAGTAATGTAAAAGACTAAAGCCAGAGATATCCCACCTGATCGGGCCTTGTCAGTGTGGTTTTAGTCCTGGTAAATCAACATCCAGATATTCACAATGCGGCAAAAAATCAGATCGACACATACCATCTGTTCATCGACTATAAAGCTGACTTCGCAGAAATTTCTCGAAGCCATGGATGAGTTAGGTATTCCTGCCAAGCTGATATTCCTCTACGGAATAACACTGACTGACATGAAGTCTTCAGTGATGATTGTAAAGGACCTTACGAAGCCATTCTATACCAGATAAGAGTATACAAAATCGAAACTGGCAAACAGTACATTTTGTAGAAAACCGTAAGCCGATTTTGACAAAATATCGATATTCGAATAACCGATTAATTAAACAGGTTTTTCAAAATCATGAAAATATAAACCCAGTAGGAAGTGTCTGCAAGACATCCTCAAGGATAGGTGCATGACCATAGTAATTCGTTGATGACTCGTAGGGAACCGTTCATACAAATAGTCGACGAAATTTTCATACAAGAGTCCGCTTTGTCATGCATGACCTGTTAAGCGTCAATGTCGGTCAAATTGTCGTTGATGCCTAAATAAGCAACATGTCGCCCACACAATCAGGCACTAACTTATAACCGACAATGTCTGTCAAATTGGCGTTACCAGTGTTTAATAATTTAAAATAACAAATTGAAGTTGTTTTATTGAAAACGTGCGATACATGAACCTTCACGCACTGTTGTTTTCAACAAGCTGAACATTTTTTACTTCTATTTTCCTCTTTTCAATTTTATGTTGTAATTGTCCCGTTACATTGAACTTTTTTGTTTGATTAGATTTTAATCGGTCAGCTTGTCGTCAACCGAGTGTTTTGACGACAAGTACACATATATTTTCACATGTTGTCTTGAGGACAGCGTTGACGACAAAGTCGTTTATGATGATACTTCCTACTGGGAAGATATTGATTTCTCGTTTTAGAACAAACCGACAAAAATTTTCTAACCAAAAATTTTTTTAAAAAAAAATTTAATGTTCTTAAGTTCAATTCTAATGCACTTTTCTGACTTTTGAAATAAGGACGAAAAGGACACGTAAGAAGTAGGGAGTTTGAAGGTTCTACAAATAAAAATCATCGTTAAATTTTTTTATACACTGTGCTTTGAAAAGAGACAAAATAAAACAGTACAAAATTTTTTTTAGCAAATTAGACTTCAAAATGCTTTGTCCATAGATTTTGAAACTCTTAAACATGAAAAAGATTTTAAAAAAAATTTTCTTAGGTGACTAAAAAAAAAAAAATATTTAGACATTTTTTTAAAAAATTTTGGAGGTGCTTTTAATGTTTCGGTAATATTTTGGGTATCTCTTACATGATCTTCATATGTAACCACTTAAGTTAAAGACAACAAAGCTCTCCACAAGTTCTTCCTTGAAAGTTTTCAAAAAAGTAATGTCGTTTCGATGCTAGCGGTTTCAATAACTTGAAAAACTTAAATTTTTCTGCAAAATTTGGGGTGAATAATTTATTTATTGCCGTAGGAAAAATAGAAAACCCAATGCAAACCTAACTTTTGCATTTTTTACAATCAGTTGACCCATTTCCAAAGAAAACAACAGCCCAACCGTAAAAATCCATAATCAATTTTAAGAGTTAAGATTTTTTTAACTTTAACATCTTATCAATATATAGTTGTGCTTTGTCGGTTACAAATCTGTGCCTATCGATACATATTAACATATTAATATATGTTTTATTGATCGACATATATTGCCATATATAGTTGCAAAAAACATTAAAAATAAAAGATTGTATGGTGACCACCTTAAGGGTTAAAAATAAAGTGTAGATATGTTCTGGCAAACAGTTCGGCTTGCAAAAATATTTGAGGTCGGTCATACATTTGAATACTATAAAGGCACCTTTGTATGGGTGCACCTTTAGGGTGTTAAGATTTGGGGTAGGTATGATTGGAAAAAGTGTTAGGAGGGAAAAATTACTGGGGGTCTGTCATACATTTTTTCCCTTTAGGGGGTACTTCGGGGCAGTTGCGGGGCTTGTTGTGATTTTTTTTACCTTCCCCACCAACTTGATTTTATTGTATTAAAAGTAATTTTCCTTTATCAAGAAGTACTTTTATTGTACCAACAAGTACTTCTCTTGTACCAACAAGTACTTTTTTTTATTAATTTAGTTTGTTAAAGTTAATTTGTCATAAATTTTAACAGCCGTAAGTACCATGTTTGAAATTTTGTCATATCATTAAAGTTGCAAAGGAAAGAATTATTTCTGGATCAGTAATTCTGTATTTTTTTAAAACTACTTCTAGGTAAGTTCTTTCTTTGCTAGATTGCTTTGAAATTACATTTAAAATTTCCATATAATTAATATTTATATATTTTTACATAGTAGATCCCCCCCTACAGCTAAGTTATGGATAATAAAAATAATTACGATAACTGTACACAACAGTTTACGCAAAGACAAAACAAACAGTACAAACTAAGTTTTTAGAATTAATTAAACCATTGCGGTAAAATATGTATGTATATAAGTCAGTCTATCTGTCAGTCTATCTGTGTATGTTTATGTATATTATATACAATATATTTCTCACAACTTGGCTTAAAAGGCCATTCCTCCCGGCCTCAACAAAGAATAAGTCAACTAATAACAATAACAACGAACGATACCGGCTCTATAGCGTAAGCAACAACAACAGCAACAACAACTAACATCAACGACGACCGTCAACAACATTATCATCATTAGCAGCAACAACAGATTGCGTGTTGTAATAATATTCCGCACTATTCCACACCTTTGGGCTGACAATCCACCCTTCCTACCCCCACCTCCTACTAAACTAACACAGTGTAAATGAATGGAAATTGCAATATGACTTTTTGGCCTTAGGAATTGGATTGTTGGTCGGTTGGTTGGTTGGTTGGTTGTTTAGCTGGGTGGTTGTTCGGTTGGTGACGACAATGATAATGATAGTGTTGTTGCTGGCTAGTGTTGGTGGTGTGGTGCCGCGCGCTGCAGAGTTGGAGGTTACATGTTCATGTGCAACAAAGGAAGAGTCATAGAAACGCATTTGTTTGACAGTTGTACAAATGTTGTTGCGTATATTGTACAAAGTTGCTGCGGCTGTTGTTGCTGCTAGTGATGGTGGTGCTGTAGTTGCTTCTCTATGCTGTCATTGTTTAAGTTCATTTGTGTGTAGGTCCTCCTCATATGTTTGGTTTAGTGTTTCCATTCGTTTTGTGGTTTTGAGTTTTTCTCTTAAACCATTGTTCTGTTAGAGCTTAATGCTTGCGTTTTGTTAGCATTGTGGCACAGTAGTTTATAGATAACAATTGAAGAGTCAATTTAATACAAATAGTTACAAAACTACAAAAATAAAAAAATTTTAAGAATATATAAAAATAAAAAAAAATATATATATAAAAATATAAAAACAAAAAAAATATAAACATATAAAAATATATAAAAATATAAAAATATAAAAATATTAAAATACAAAAATATAAAAATTAAAAATTAAAAAAATATAAAAGTATAAAAATATAAAAATATATAAATATAAATATAATATAAAAATATTAAAATTTAAAAATATACAAAACTATAAAAATATAAAAATATAAATATATAAAAATATAAAAATATAAAAGTATAAAAATATAAAAATATAAAAAAAATAGTAAAATATAAAAATATAAATATGTAAAAATATAAAATAAAATATAATATATAAAAATATAAAAATATAAACATATAAACATATAAAAATATAAAATATAAAATATAAAATATAAAATATAAAATATAAAATATAAAATATAAAATATAAAATATAAAATATAAAATATAAAATATAAAATATAAAATATAAAATATAAAATATAAAATATAAAATATAAAATATAAAATATAAAATATAAAATATAAAATATAAAATATAAAATATAAAATATAAAATATAAAATATAAAATATAAAATATAAAATATAAAATATAAAATATAAAATATAAAATATAAAATATAAAATATAAAATATAAAATATAAAATATAAAATATAAAATATAAAATATAAAATATAAAATATAAAATATAAAATATAAAATATAAAATATAAAATATAAAATATAAAATATAAAATATAAAATATAAAATATAAAATATAAAATATAAAATATAAAATATAAAATATAAAATATAAAATATAAAATATAAAATATAAAATATAAAATATAAAATATAAAATATAAAATATAAAATATAAAATATAAAATATAAAATATAAAATATAAAATATAAAATATAAAATATAAAATATAAAATATAAAATATAAAATATAAAATATAAAATATAAAATATAAAATATAAAATATAAAATATAAAATATAAAATATAAAATATAAAATATAAAATATAAAATATAAAATATAAAATATAAAATATAAAATATAAAATATAAAATATAAAATATAAAATATAAAATATAAAATATAAAATATAAAATATAAAATATAAAATATAAAATATAAAATATAAAATATAAAATATAAAATATAAAATATAAAATATAAAATATAAAATATAAAATATAAAATATAAAATATAAAATATAAAATATAAAATATAAAATATAAAATATAAAATATAAAATATAAAATATAAAATATAAAATATAAAATATAAAATATAAAATATAAAATATAAAATATAAAATATAAAATATAAAATATAAAATATAAAATATAAAATATAAAATATAAAATATGAAATATAAAATATAAAATATAAAATATAAAATATAAAATAAAAAATATAAAATATAAAATATAAAATATAAAATATAAAATATAAAATATAAAATATAAAAATATAAAAATATAAAAAAAAATAGTAAAATATAAAAATATAAATATGTAAAAATATAAAATAAAATATAATATATAAAAATATAAAAATATAAATATATAAACATATAAAAATATAAAATATAAAATATAAAAATATAAAAATATAAAAATATAAAAATATAAAAATATAAAAATATAAAAATATAAAAATATAAAAATATAAAAATATAAAAATATAAAAATATAAAAATATAAAAATATAAAAATATAAAAATATAAAAATATAAAAATATAAAAATATAAAAATATAAAAATATAAAAATATAAAAATATAAAAATATAAAAATATAAAAATATAAAAATATAAAAATATAAAAATATAAAAATATAAAAGTAAAAAAATATAAACATATAAAAATATTAAAATATAAAAATATAAAAGTATAAAAATATAGAAATATGAAAATATAAAAATATAGAAATATAAAAATATAGAAATATGAAAATATAAAAATTTATAAATATAAAAATATAAAAATATGAAAATATAAAACTATAATAATATAAAAATATAAAAATATAAAAATTTAAAAATATAAAGATATAAAGACAGAACATTGAAAGCAGTTCCAACAAGGCACTCATAGCTTTATATACATGCCATAAAGCTATCGGGAAAACATGGGGATTTAAACCCAAGGTAACACTCTGGATTTACAATGCTATAGTGAATCCAATACTACAATATGGCTCTATAGTTTGGTGGTACGCGCTCGACAAGAAGAGCAAATTCAAACAACTGGATCGTGTTCAACGGTCCTCTTGTCTCGTAATAACCGGATGTATGAGATCGACCCCATCTAAGGCTCTCTACACGATACTCAATCTACTACCACCTGATCTGAGCTGCAAATGCTCCGCTCTCAAATCGGCTATTCGACTAAACGAGATAGATCATTGGGATCGTTCCATCTGACTACGTGTTAAATACACGGAAATCAAACGTTCTATACGAAACTAGAACGCCCTCCAGAAAAGAGTGGGCAGAGAACGAGAACGCAATGTATGGACCAATAAACATCTTTACCGATGGGTCCAAACTGGATGACAAGGTCGGCTACGGTATCTACTCCGCGGATCTGGGCCTAAATATAAGATCGAGAATTCCAGACTTCTGCAGCGTTTTCCAAGCGGAAATACTTGCTATTAAACGGGCCGCGGACGTGATCAACGTGAGGAAGATATCACAGGAGGATATTCTCCTGTTCACAGACAGTCTAGCTTCGGTAAACTCGTTGAAGTCCAGCGACATCAAATCGAAAATGGTCAGTGCTTGCCAGAAATCTCTTAACGAGATATCCAGGAATAACAGAGTTCTGGTTACGTGGATTTCCGGACACAGCGGAATCGAGGGCAACTGTAGAGCGGATGAAGAGGCCAGACAGGACTCAGCCCTGCAGGAAAGCCACGTTGAACACGTAGCACTTCGCCCTATATCCACCTGTAAAAGTACCGTTGAAAATCTAACGTTTAGAAAGGCCAAAAAGACTTAGCCAGAATACAACGCGAAACGTGCATCGTACCTGGTAAGTCTTGAGAGGGACCGGATAAGGAAATTTATTACCCTCCTGACGGGACATGGACCCATAGGCAGACATGCGAGCAGAATGGGATTCGCAACGAAAAGCGAATGCTACTACTGCGGAAACAGTAGCAGTGAACCATCCACCGACCACATTATATGTGATTGCCCAGCGCTATACAGAAGGAAACTGGATACCCTGGGGAAACCCTTCTTAAATGGTGTAGAGGAACTTGCATCGTTGGACATCGGAAGGATTAACAACTTTTGTAAAATTATTAACTGGACGGATTGGATCGAAACTCCGGATTCCCAATCGACAACTGGCAACGCGATCAGTCAGCACACGCGCTGATAGCATAGGTTGAAGGGATGGCACAAATGCCAAACGGGTGTCACAATGGGTCCATAAGGACCTAAGTGTTCTCCTTTGAAGAAGGAGATGCCTGCATACCAACCAACCAACCATAAAAATATAAAAATAAAAAAATTTTAGAGTTTAACAGAAATTATCGTTTCGTATCAGTTGTATCAAAACGTACATCTATTTTTAACAACTAGTATTTTCATTGTACTGACAATTACTTTTTTTGGAGTAAAAAGTACTTTTTATGACATAAAAATTTCTTTTATTGTAACAACAAGTTCTCTAATTGTACCAACATGTATTTTTATTGTACCAAAGCGTACTTTTGTTGTATCAATTGTATCAAAAATACCTTAATAATATCAAAAATTACTTTTATTACACCAAAAAACTATTTTTTTGTATCGAAAAGTACTTTTTATGTCTTCAAGAGTTTTTATTTGTGTACTGAAAAGTACTTTTGTTGTATTTATTGCATCAAAAATTACATTAATTGTACCACCAAGTACTTTTATGGTACCAAAAGGTACTTTTAATGTACCAACAAGTAAGTTTATTGTACCCAAAATAATTCACATTGTACCACAAAAGCATTTTTATTTTACCAAAAATTACTTCTTTGTAACAATTTTTACTTCAATTGTATCTGAAAGTACTTTTATTACAAGTTTTATTTTTTGTATGTTAAAATACTTTTATTGTCCTATAAACTACATTCATTGTACCAAAAAGTATTTTTTCTATACTAAACAGTAGTTTTATTGCGTCAATAAGTACTTTTTGTAGTAAAAAGTACTTTTTCTGTAATAAACGTTTTTGTTGTTGTTTCAACATGACCTATTCAGAACCAAAAAGTACTGTTCCCTCATACACGTTCCCAAAAAGTACTTTTACTGTGCAAATAAGTACTTATATTTTACCAAAAACTTTCTTTATCGTATCAAAAAGTACTTTTACTGCACCAAATACTACTTTTATTGTACAAAAAGATACCTTATCCATATCAAAATGTACTTAAGTTAGTTTGAGTCTTTTTACGACTAATTGTCTAACAAAAGTGAATACAACAAAGATGACACGATGGCATCAGTAACGCGCAATCTCTAAAAATAAAAAACCAAAGCTAAAAAACCTTTAAATGAATCATAATTTTTAATTGCTATGAGGAACCTAGAAGGTATTTATAGAAGGTCGAATCTCTTAAAATGTCCTTACAATTCACCACCGCCGCCAACTCAATCTTGTTGCCTAGGATCACAGTAGTAAATGACATGGAGTTCACAAAGAACACCTTTAATTACAATTCCAGTTGTTGGCCAATTATGTTGTCCATCAGAAGATTTCCAACGTCTGCTCATAGGTATAACCACCGACAACGAATTTCCAATTTAATTCCAAAAATAAAGTCCAACAAAACCACTGAACATCTCACCTACAGTTGTGTTACCTTGTCTCGCAAACTCATTGTACAACACCAAGTAACATACAAACTGCTGCTGCTGCTGATAGCTGATGCTACTGCTGCTGTTGCATATGTTGTGGAAGTGCGTTCTGTGCGGTCAAATGGTGGTGCTGCTGTATGGAGGTGGAGGTAACAGCACCAACCAACAAGAAAACTGAAACACCTTTTGTATTCTCTTTCTCTAGTTACGAATATCACACGGCTCTTTTAAAACAATGAAGTTTCTTTCATTCGCATCTGATGTGGCAATGTTGTTTTAAACAGCATTACCGCCTCACCCCCATCATTGCGATGGTGGTACTCTGTGTTCGTTGTCAGCCTCGTCCATTCATGGCTCTGAGAAACGCTAGCGTTTGTGTTGTGTAGGTCTTGGCTCTGATGGTTTTCTTGCGTTTGATCGCACAAAAGCTCTACTCTACGGTAGTGTTTATTAAGCACCAGTTCCAATCGATTATTAAGTCCTTTGATTGATGAGGTAGGTCGTGAGGAGGAGGAAGGGGGAGGGGGGAAGGTTTGTTCGTTGCAGGAATAATTGGATTCATGCGGCAATGAACTCATTACCTAGATATTGAATTTGTGATTGACTTGTATTTCACGAGCTGATGCTGGCTGATGATGAAATTGAAGTCTGAGCAGTGATGAAGATGGATACTTGATGAGGGAAAGAGAGAGAGGCAGAGATGAGATTTAAGGAATTCGTTAAAACTTGATAGAGTCCTGCGGTGAGGCGAGAATTAGATTGTACAGGGCGAGAGGTGGGTATGGGGGGTTTCGTAAGAACAAAATCGTTATTATGCGGTTATAGTTGTTCAATCGATCGGCTTTTTTTTTTATCAAAATACTGGCATGACGAAAAAAGAGTTAACTCGTTTGAGACGTTGAATGAACGTTGATAACTATATCTTTGGAGTGGTAGATGATTTTGACCACCTCGGCTTCGCCATAAACAAAAATAATAATGTCAGCCTGAAAATCAAGGGAAGACTATTGATCGCAAACCGCTGCTACTATGCGCTGAATTAGCGTTTTACTGATAAAGCCCTCTCTCGACGAACGAAGATCCAACTCTACCAGACACTGATCCTACCTGTCTTGCTCTACAGCTGTAATGACGCAAGCGGATCAATCTATTCTGGGTGTTCCGGAGGGAAAACTACTTCGCAAAATATTTGGACCCATCATCGTTAACGTTGAGTACCGACGTCGAATGAATCATGAGCTGTACAACGACATCGACGTAGTCATGCGCGTTTAAATAGAGTGAATGCGCTTGCTTGGTCTACTTTCCTACGTGCGACTACTGATAGATATATTTCTGTTGCTGCTGCCATTAATGAAGGAGAAGAAAATTGGCATGAAGATGTACAACACACATCACTTTCCGAAAGTACCCAAGCAGTTCATAACATCCCATAGATCACATATACTATGAGCAATGCCACTGTCCATTCGATCAGTGGTAGCAAATGTAAGAAGGCATGCTATCACCGTTGGTCATAGGAAGACGCAGCTCCAAGGGAGTGGTTGTAATTAGATCAGCGCCACTCTCCGTAACTTAAAAAGTTATTATGAGACAATAAACTTCTAAATCTTACCTTCACCCGAATACAATATCAGGCCCAAGATTATGAACATGCAAATGGAATTTAAGAACTCTCTTCAGAAATGGTGTCTCTATTCAATTGGTGGATGTCCCCGACAAATAAAAAGCTGATATTATTGCCATACTGACAATGTGACGGACGAGACAGGGAATACTCACGAGAAAGAACTGTGCCATATTTTACAGCTGCCATGCAGGACTCATATTTGTTAGAAGACTAAGACATCGGGTTATGCGGCTTATTTCTGTAAGCCACTATCTGCATCATGACCATAGCTTCTCGCGTTGATCTGAATTAACACGCTTTCTATTTTTAGATTCACAACTAACGGCACCTACTTGTTTATCGACGAATGCGAACGTCACAGTTTGAGAAGCTTTTACGAGACATGCCGCTTGACTCGACACATATACTGCGAAGCTGCTGTCTACAACATCGAGGGTGCCGACAATGAAACAAAAATTTATATGACTGGAGTCAGGAGTCGAACCTGGGTTCTGCCGTAAGAGGGTCCCGTGTACTAATCATCATGCCACGCCCAGTCCCAAAGTTTACATAAAATTAAGCTGTGCCAAACTCTCTCTTAATTAAACACAAAGAAAGACTGACATCGCAAAATTGCATATCACCGAGGTAGCCAATGCATATTCAAAAGCACTCTCTCAACTACCGCAAACCAACAACTCTTTTTTCGGTGTTCCTGGCACAAAGTTGCAGCATATTTCGCATTTTTCGACCATGGCCGCATCAACCGTACAACCGCGCTCAGACAAGTCCTGGTACTATGAAAATTGTCACGTATTGCCTGAGGAAAAGGTTGCTGCATTCAAGGCAAAACTGCAGCTAATAGCAACGCGTGCAGTGACGGACCGCAATAATGAAAAACGCCTCTTTAGGCGTTCTTTCTATTGAAAGAAAGAGACAGCCAGGATATCAAATTACAGGGATAAAGGCGAAGCCCGGAACTTTTACCAATAGGTAAAATGCAAAGGTTTTGGAACAATGACGAACACGCAAAGTGTGCTGGAACCCAAGAACTCCCCAAATGTTGACGCCCCCGAAAACGTTCTAGTTATCATGATTTAAGGATACGCACCTGTAATGACCGTACTCTGTACACAGATGGTGCCTCTTTCTAATTAATGAATGCCCTTGATAAATACTAGGCTAGACTAGGTTAGGTTGAGGACAAGTAATGACACAGCACAGTACCATGTCATTACAACACTCGGAGACAATTATGGTCCATAGTGATTGTCCTGATTTAAAAGGAAGAAATAAAAGGGAGAGAATGTTTAACAATAAAATAATAAGTTTAGAAGAATAGTAATAGAGGAAAAGAGATAAAAAAGTGCTAAGATAATAAAATAATTCAGATGAGTTCTCTCCTTCAACTTCTTATATATACAAGTAGTGAGATTTCGTGGGAACACTATGGTACTCTGCCCTTTAGCCACATCAAGCCATCAGTGAACTTTACCAGATTCTCCATGTTACAAGACGACAGTTTAGTGAGACTATTGAAGAACCATTTTCCGAGGAATTGTTTCCTTCTTCTATGAAGAGCAGGGCAATGGCATAACAAATGCTCAACGGTCTCAATTTCCTCCTTATCGTCGCAAAGCCTACAGTAATCCTCCTGTGTCGTCTCCCAGTTGGATGCAAATGCTCTGACGTCGCAGTGTCCCGTGATTACTCCAATTAGTCGTCTAACGGACCTCCTATCTAGCTCCAACAGTGATCTGGTTCGTCTTACATTCAGTCTTCGCGCCAAATATCCCGTGCCGGTGCGATGTTCCCAGGATGTATTTGCCAGCAGTTCAATGTGACGGGTCACAATTCCGTATATGTGACACATTGGTGGTCGTACTGATCCATCCCATAGATCGGGGCCCAGCGCTGAACCTTTCCGCGCCAGTTCATCCGCTTCCTGGTTTCCTGAAATGTCACTGTGTCCGGGGACCCAGCAGAACCGAACGGTATTTTCCGGCAGTTTCAAGAGCGCCGTCCTACATCTATACACTAATCTCGACTTTATAGCCTTCGATACTAAGACTTTTTAGGCCGCTTGACTGTCAACATAGATTGTGACGATCTCCTCTAAATTTCTTTCCAGTATTTGCTCCGCAGATTTCGTAATAGCGAAGATCTCCGCCTGGAACACACTACAGTCGTCATCTAGTCGGAAGTGTTGCCTGAAATTGAGATCCTCGCTAAAGATACCCGATCCATTTTCAATTTCCATTTTTGATCCATCAGTGAATATGGATAGCCGACTGAAAGGTAAGGAACCTTTCCAATCTTCTCTATCAGGGATATGTATAATCCAGCAACGGAACCATATAGTCGGTTCCTTTGTTGAGTCCTTCGTTGCATCCATGTCTGCTGAGCCATAACAATATTGATGCGTGACCCGACTCCGTTTGTCGCCAAAGGCCTGCTTCTCGTAACATTATTGCACATTTAGCCGCTACAGAGAGTGCATGGTACCGCAGGTTCTTTTAGCTCAATATCACGTCCAGTGCCGCTTGTGGTGTGCTTCGTCTAGCACCTGTCAATTCTACACAGTGATGCAATTCGCTGTACATTACTTACCAGCATTAACTTAATTTCCGTTTCAAGAGCCCCCCCCCCCAAACAAGGCATTTAGTCCTTTCTTCGACCTTTCCTCTGTATTGCGTCTCCAGTTTAGTTTCCTATCCAAAATGACGCCTAGATATTTCGCCTCAGACGAGAGTTTCAATTCTACACCATCAATTACCGGCAGCCTGAAGTTCTCAATGAGATATTTGCGTGTGAAAAGTACTAGCTCCGTTTTCTGTGGATTGACATTCAGACCATAGCTAGTGGCCCATTCTGATAAAGATCGTAAGTCATCCTGTATGAGGTCACTCAAAGTTGGCGCAAACCTAACTGAGACTAGGATAACGACGTCGACCGCATAGGCCACAATCTTTCTTCCATTCCTCTCAAAAGACTTAAGAACGCCATTCACTACTAGTAGCCACAACAGTGGGGATAACACTACACCTTGTGGTGTACCCCTTGTCGCCAGCTTCCTCGCAGTACTCATGCCAAGCGTGGAGTTGTTCCAGTCTCCCTTCTTCAAACAAATCCCTCTTATTCTAGCTTTCCCAAAAACCCAGTGGCAGCATATTGCAAATTCTATGTCCACTGCCGCAACGACCGCTCCGGGTTATGAAAAATCACGCTCAGACAAGCCCTGGTACGATGATGAATGTCGGGAACAGGGCGTAACTGCAGTCAATGGCAACGCGTGCAGTGACGAAGCACTACAATGAAAACGCCTCTTCAGGCAGAGAAAACGGCTCTGGAAGAATATAAAGAGCCAGGATACCGAAAATAACAGGGATGGATGTGACGTCCGAAAGTTCTACCAAAAGGTAAACAGCCTAGGTTTTGGAACAGTACTCCCACTTTCTATCTATCTCTTTCTTTGCTTCTTAATCTTCGATTTGCGACACTCAATATGTGTATCGGTATTTAAAGAAGACCTATGATAACTTATTACACCCATTTGGTCAGCCAAAAATTGCTTCAGCCACTATATATATCAAGTATCCCCTACAATTAAGTACAAAATGATCTTAGGTCGTTGCCGCCTCTTCACATACACGCACCACAATGTTAGATTTTCTTTAGCAACACTTCTTTCTGTTCCCCCAGCGATTGTGTATGTGCAGCAGTCGTCGTCATCAGCACACATGTCGCATGCCACACAATGGGATGCTCGTTGAATCTTTCACTCTATATACGCTCGCACCTCTTGTTAAGTTGGCTGTCTTCACACATTTTAGCTTCATTTACAGTTGCGACTTTTTGTGTGTGTGTGCTTTCTCGACGTTGTCGTCAATCCTCACGGTTTGCTCAGCAGTTCTCCAGTTTTTGCAAAGAACACTTTTTGCTGTGCTGTGGCTGTTAAAACATTTCTTTCGTTTCATTCCACACACGTGTAGTAAAAATGTTGAGCCGGGGAGGAGCATGGGAGCGCAAGTGTTGTGTGTATGTGCAAGTGACATGTTGGAGGCGAGGATATTGGTGGATCTCCCCCTCCCTGCTTAGCATGTGTTGCTGTGTAGTTTTATGCTATTTTATGTTATTGCTGTCCACCCCTCAAGCCGCCTCCTACTTGCATACATAGCTTTTTGTGGATACCGCGACTGCAGTTTTTTTTTTGCTGCTGCTGCTGTTGTTGCTGCCACAATATGCTGCTGTTATTGTTGGTTTTACGTGCTGTAAGTGGATGTTGGCTTATTCACCTCTTTGACACGTTCGCCAATTAAATTTTAATTTTGTGGCATAAAGCCTTTAGAGAATCAGCGGCAGTGGCAGAGCACAAAAAAAACTTCAAAGTTTGCACACAACTCAACACAACATTAGCCAACGCATTTGCTTGCTTGGATTAGACAAAGAGAGAGAGAGAGAGAGAGAGAGGGAGTGAGAGAGAGAGAGAGAGAGAGAGTGAGTAGGTAGAGAACGGGGGAAAAAGACAAAACGATGATGTCTGGAAGCCAAAAAACTACGACAAAGACATCGAGTAAGTGCCTTAATGCGGTTTAGGCGAATTATTTTATAGGCTGTCATGTTACGTTTCTAATGTGAGCGACGAAAACTTGCAGTCGCATGATTAAAATTCTAAAAAGGGGTTCTTTTTTAGAGACAATATCAAAATGTTTTTTAAATATATATGTTACCACTAAAACGCTAAATTTTGCATGAATTTGAGCTCAATATGAAAAAAGGCAATAAAAAAATAAGGACATTACAGTTAAAGATCCTTGAAAGAGCACAAAAGTACCATCCGCCTTACAATTGGCTACTTTTTAAGAAATTTTGCATATTTATTTTTAAGAACAATTTTTTAAGCACTATTTTCTATTTTAGATGTCCTTGATATATTGATAACGTCTCCTTTGTCATACAAAGGACTAAATCGAAATATTTTGTAAAAATGGCTGTGAGGTTTATTTTCATTACAATGTTAATCTGAAATTATGGAGAGATAAATTTAAGTCACTTAAAATAGCATAAAGGTCCTTTATGGCAAAAAATTGCTATTTTGAATTTACTTTAGCAAATATTTGTTCTTTGTAGATAAGTATGTTAGGTACAATAAGATCTTGAAATAATGGGAAAATTTTCAAGGATATAAAAATACAAGGACATTCAGGTTTAAGGTCTTTAAAAACACAAAAGTGTCCTGCGCATTACAAGTGTCTATCTTAAAGACATTATTCACTTTTATATTTAACAAAAAATGAAAAATTGTATTGCATGGACAACTTTTTAAGGACTGTCCTACAAATATCGGAAAGTTTCCTTCATCATACAAATTACCAAATTGAAAAATTTTTTTTGGACAAGTTTGAAAAATTTAAAAGTTGTATGTCGAGTTATTTCTGAAAATATTAAAAACAATATTAAGTCACAAAAAGAGTACAAGATCCTTAAAATAACATAAAGGTCCTTTATGCCAATAAGTTACTAAATGGAAATTTTTTGCAAAAATTTCGCAAATTTTAATTCTTTTATAGATAAAAATTATGCAGTAAGATCCTGAAATTATGGGAATATATTCAAGGACATTTAAAAATGTCTAGGTCCTTACAATATGCAAAAAGGTATTCAAAATTACTAATTTGTAAACTTTTTTTTTGAAAAAGTTTGAGACAAGTTGATTTTAAATATGTTGCCAATTGTATAGTTATTTGAAATTTTGGAAAAATTGTCAAGGATATCAAAAGGATCTAAGGTCCCCTGATTTTTTTTAAAAATTTTGGGAACATTGGTTTTTTTACATAAGTACGTCAACCGCAATAAGAGCCTGAAATTAAGGGAAATTGTTCAAGGACATTAAAATGGGCAAAGGTCCTTAGAATAGCAAAAAATCACTCAGATCACAAATAAGAATTATTTTTGTTAGAGTTTGGGACATTTTCATATTGTAGAATTTAAGTATGTTGCCTAAAATACTTGTTTAAAATTTTGGAAAAATTGCCAAGGACATATGAAGGGGCTAAGGTCCTGGCAACAGCAAAAAGGTCCACTAATGTTTTTTTTTTAAATTTGCGAATATTGTCTCTTTTGAACATAATTATTGGAAAATGTTGAACGACATTAAAATGGGCCTAGGTCCTTAAAATAGCAAAAGATGACTATGATCACTAATTAGAAACTTATTTGATAAGTTTGGGACATATTCATATTGTTGAATTTGAGTATGTTGCCTACAATACTTATTTTAAATGTTTGAAAAATTGTCAAGGACATTAAAGAGATAATGGGCATAGGTCCTTGACACAGAAAAAAGATCACCAAGCCATGAAATTACTTACTTGTTTTTTTTTGTAAAATTAGGGGACATGTTTATACTCTTGCATTTAAGTATGTTGCCTACAATATTTATTTAAAATTTTGGAAAAATTGTCAAGGACATTAACAGGAGCTTAGGTCCTAGAAATAGCAAACAAATTCCCCTTTTTAAATTTGCGAATATTCCTTCTTTTGTACATAAGTACGTTAACCGCAATAAGAGCTTTAAATTATTGATATATGTTTAAGGACATTAAAATAGGTCCTTGACATAGAAAAAAAGATCACCAGGCCATAAAATTACTAATTTAAAACCCCTTCTTTTTTTGGAAAAGTATGAGACATGTTAATTCTGTTGTATTTAAGCGTGATGCCTACAATGCTTATTCGAAATTTTGGAAAAATTGTCATGGAGCTTAGGTCCTGAAAACAGCAAACAAGTCCACTGAAGTTTGTTTTTGCGAATTTTTTTTTGGAATATTCGCCATTTTGAAAGTGATTACGTTAACCGCAATAAGAGTCTGATAATGTTCAAGGACATTCAAATGGCCATAGGTCCTTAAAATAGAAAAAAGATCACCAGGCCATAAAATTACTAATTTGAAACTTTTTTTGTAAAGGATTGACCCTGTTCATCTTATAGTATTCAAGTACGTTGCCTAAAATAGTTATTTGAAATTTTGGAAACATTGACAAGGACATTAGAAGGAGCTTAGGTCCTGGTTGCATCGCAAAAGCAATGTTACTTAAAAAAAAAAATTGTGTATTTTTTCCATTCGAGCCTAAAATTATGGGAAAATGTTCAAGGACATTAAACTGGGCCTATGTCCTTGAAATAGAAAAAAAATCACTAAGATCACTAATTTGAAAACTTTTTTGTTTGGACTAGTTCATGCTTTTTTATTTGAGTATGTTGTCTACAATAGTTGTCTGAAATTTTGGAAACATTTTCAAGGACATTAAAAGCAGCTAAGGTCCTGGAAACTTCAAACACGTGCCTTGATTTTTTTACAAAAGATTTGCATAGTTTTTGCTATTAAAGCCTTAAATAAACGGATAATGTTCAAGGACATTAAAATCAGCTAAGGTCCTTGAAATGGACAAAAAAAAGTCATCAAGACTAATTTGAAAACTTTTAGGTAAAAGTTTGAGACAGGTTGATATTGTTGTATTTAATTATGCTTTAATCTGAAATTTTGGAAATTTTGTCTAGGACATTAGAAGGAGGTAATTTAAATTCCTTCTCTCATAAAAATTATTTATTTTAAATCGTTTGTTAAAGTTTCAAAAAAATCCAAATGTTATTTATTTAAATATGTCAGCGGGTAAAATAATCATAAATATGGAAAAAAATTCATCGATACAACAACAACAAACAACAACGCGGGAAGCATCCCATACCTCATTCATGGGGTGTAAAGGGAAATTATGTTTTCCACTGCGAAGGACATAGTTGAATATTAAATTGTAGACATTTCGAACTTTAACAAACAATTTAGATATGCCATTTGTAATGCTGACATAATTTTTTGTAATTTTAAGCACCTTGGAGCCATTTTCCGTTGTTTAGATAGGCTTCAATATCCTCGAAAATTATATCACAATTTCAGAATGATGATTGCGAGTAAAATGTTTGAATATAATATTTTAAACAGTCCCTAATAATTTTCAAATAAATTTTAACTTTGTCATATATAGTGTAAATGTGATTTGTTTTTGTTATATAAAGGATCTAGGTCCTTGCTTAGGTTTTTGAAACTATTTCCATAGTTTCATAACATCATTGCAGTTAACATTATAAAAAACAGAAGTGTGAGCTCTCCTAAATGCTAAGAAAAATATTTTAAATAAGTAATTTGTGAAATGAATTGAAATATCTATTTTAAGGATCCTTAACAATTGGTTACATTAAAAAAGTGTACATTTTTGCAATTATTTAACTTTTAGTGTTAAAGATAGACCACCTTCACTTCAGTTCATTTCCTACCTGTAATGTTACAAATGCTGAACATTACATATTTCTCAAAGACCACAAATTTATCTAAAACCTAAAATTTTATCTAAAGTCTCTACCACACAAAATAGGTCACAAATTATTTTATGCATAAGAAAATATAATTTGCTAACCAATTTTTGCTCGCAATCTACCAGCCTGCTCATGCATTAGAATATAATCCTATGGACCACTTTGTATCCTACCCATTTGTAACCTCTGTGGTTCGTGTGTGACCAGACAATACACATACATGAGCCCTAAAACCCCATCATCAGTTATTAAAGGAAGGAGAAGAGCAAAAAAAAAACAAGTCAAAGCTCCTGCACTGCTGGAGACAATAGGACGAGATGCTGCTGCTGCTGCAGCTGAGTGACTCAAGTACCAAGACGAAGGAATGGGCTGGTAAAACAACAAACTCAATTTGTTGCAACATCTCCTATGATGCCACAACTCTATAGGTTTTTCTTAAAATTTTGCACTAGTCTACATTATGGTCCCTCCCTCCCCCATCCACCTATAGGTTGTAGTTTGCAATTTTTAGTACTTTTTATAAGAGCGGAGGGATAGGGAACGAAACATTTGAGCCACATGTCTGCACAAAGGTGTACATGATGAGGCTAACCATCATCACCAGAACGGGCTGAGCGATAGGTTGATGTTACTGGGGGCAGGGGTGGCGGTAGTGGTGGCAGTAGTGCCTTGAAAAATGTGTGTTGCAAATATAAAAGCCTCAACAAGTTGTTAGCTTATTGCCGTTGTTAACTTTTTTCCACATAGTTAGTTTTTCTCTCTGGGCTTGGGCTTAGTCATCTTCATGTGCCGCTTTTGCATTTTGTGTTTTTTTTTTGTGCAACCTTCTTTCTAAAACTAAATATTTTACATATGAGAAAAGGACTACACAGTAACAATATGCATCAGCTACAGAGGGTGGGAAAAGTAAGTACTCAACCAAAAGTAAATAAAATCTTCAAAATATTATATTAGAAAAAAAAATTATAAATATTCAAAATTAAAAAAACACTACATATATTAAAAATATTAATAATATTAAAAATACTACATATATAAACATGTTACAAATATTAAAAATATTAAAAAATAATGGAAATATTAAAAATGTTCAAGATATTAAAAGTACTAAAAATAGTAAAAATATTATTTATTTATTAGGTATCTAATTTTAAGAATTAATTCTAAAATTAAATTTATGTTAAGCACTAGCTGCTATGGCTGCCGAACCTTTAAAAAAATTGAAAAAATTTAAAATATTAAAAATATTAGAAATATTAAAAACTAGCTGGCCCGGCAGACTTCGTCCTGCCTCCAAACTTTTGTAAAATATGTTGAGTGTAGTTGAAATCTAAAAACGATTGGTTTATTTCTTTGACCTCTAAAATATTGCAATTTATAGGGCGAGGTTTCCAAAACAAATTCTGTTATTCATATATCTTAAAGATTATTATATATTATTATAAGAATTGCTAAAACGGATCAGCAGTGTCGTCCATGATGTGATGAAAACTTTCTTATTGATAGGCATATATTCTAAAACCACATTTTTAAGCCGATTGACTGACATATAACTTTCTGTGCTGGTGTACTGGATGGCTGTACCTTTCTATCCTAAGGAGTACGAATTTCCAAAATTGCCTTCATTAGGCTCAGCACCCCCATTAACCGTATGGTCTGAGTGATATCAACAGTTATTCCTATTTTCGTTATTGTCCCCTAAAATTTTGAAATGGGGAAAAACACTTTGTGGAGCTCTCTAATTCAGTAGAAAGTGCGCTATTATAAAAGTTAGTCATTCATCTTTAAGCCTATTTGCGGTCTGGGTGACCATCTACAGCCAATCCTTAACTTTCACTTAAATTTTGGGACAAATGGGGTCAACCGTTTTCACAATTAGTGGTGACATCAAAATGTAAATTTTTTTTATATATATAGACTTCTGAATAACTATGATGTTAAAAAAAAGTGACTAAATGACATTCCAAAAATTAAGTGTATCATAAGCTAAACACCGGCAACTGGTTCCAAACATACATTCAAAATTTTCTCATGCCAAAAAAATCATATATTTTAAGTTTAAGTAAAAACGGACAATCGATATAAATTTTCGAAATAATTCAACCCCAGCCAAATCTATTGCGGGTCCATATACACAAAAAAAATTCTGATAATAAAACAAATGTACATTCTAAATTTTAGTCAAATTGTTTAATTCGTTAAAATTTTCATTATAATTCCACCATAGCGGCACCTATCGGGTCAATTTATACAAAAAAAAATTTTCTCAAGGTTCCACAAACATAAATACTAAATTTCAGTTAAATTGGTACATGCATTCAAATTTTGGATATAAATCCACCCTAGCGCCATCTACCGGGTCCACTTGTACATACGATTTTCTCTGATGATCAAACAGGCTCCACGAAAAGCCCCCCAATGAAATAACGCCCAAACGAGAAATGAAATATTCCCCAAATTTTTTTCATACATTTTTGGGTGTTATTTCATATGAAATAACTCCCAAATTTTTTGGGTGGTTTTTCATTTATTTTTGGGAATTATTTCATTCCTCATTTGGGGTTTTCAAATTATGAAATAATCTCCAATGAAATAACACCCAACAAATTTTTAAAATTAGGGGCTTTTTTCATTGCATGTATAATTTGGGTATTATTTCATTTTTTATTCGGGGGTTATTTCATTTTTAAAGCTGTTGGTTTTTGGGGCTCATAATTATATAATTAGATAAAAATGGGCCTTTTACAAGAAAACTTTTAGCCTGTGAATACATTACAATATCTTTTAAATGATTACAGGTATTTCCATTTGTGTTCATATTGACGGATAGAAAATCAACAATATGCTACGAGCAATTTTCATTTTGAGAATGATATCTAAGAATGGTAATTTTTTAAATTTGTAAGAGTTCTTCAGAATAAGGAATTTAATTAAAGTAGAGAGTTTGATTTACTTGTGAGCACTGGAGGTGGTTGTGTAAAGGCCAAACGTAAAAGGCAAATTGTCTTCCGAACTGCAAAAATAGAGCAGGACAACAACGGTCTACGATCCACACGATTCATTGCAATAATTTTGCGTCTTTGATTTGGTCCATATTGACTTCATGAAATCCTTGGTGAAACTAACTCTTTTATGAATTTTGGGCATAATTTCATTTTTGCTGCAGATGGGGTTTATTTCATTGGGGGTTATTTCATTTTCATCATTGGGTGTTATTTCATATGAAATAACTCCCAAATATTGGGGGTTGTTTGGTTTTCGCTTTGGGGTTTATTCCATTTATTTTTGGATGTTATTTCATTCACAGTTTTTGGGTGTTATTTCCTATTTTTTGGGGTTTATTTCATTGGGGGTTATTTCCTGGGCGTTATTTCATTGGGGGGCTTTTCGTGGAGCCGATCAAACAAACATAGATTCTGAATTTCAGTTAAATTGGCCCATTCGTTAAAATTTTGATTGTAAACCGACCCCGGCGCCACCTACCGGGTCCATTTGTACATAAAATGTTTTCTCATGATCAAACAAATATCCATTCTAAATTTCAATTGAATTGGTACACGCATTCAAATTTTCGATATAAATCCACCCTAGCGCCACCTGGATTTGATTTTTTTCAACTCAAACAATCTACGGAAAATTTCGAATCGAATAAAAAAAATTTGCCAAATCGCTCCAGCCGTTCTCTAGTGATGGTATTATTGGAAATATCTACTGTACAACATGTATGTTTTTCTATACTTGGTAAATTTGTATTGTTTCTCATTTTAGATCATAGTAAGCATAGTACGTAAATTGAAAATGTCAAATGTAAAATAATATTTTCTTCATTCAATAAATAACTTTCAAATCTAACAGGTTATGGGCCCAGTCCCATTTGAAGTAATTGTTTTTTTGTTGAGTCGTTGAAAATAGAAATTTCCAGAAATGAATTCTATGTGCCAAATAGAAAAGCTTGACGATGGAAATTTTGTGAGTTGGTGTATCCAGATGAGAAGCGTTCTCATTCACAGCGGACAATGGAAGATTGTAAATGGAGATACGAAGCTCGAAACCATGAAGGAAGCTGCGGATATAGCAAGACGGGTTGGTGAGGATGAAAAGGCGCTTGCTTCCATATGCCTTAGTGTGAAGCCGTCGCAACTTAATTTAATTAAGAGTTGCGCAACATCGAGGGAAGCATGGCTGAAACTTCAAGCTGTTCATAAGCCTCAAGGTCCGATTCAGAAGGTTGCGGTATATAAAAAGTTGTTGAACCAGTCTATGAATGAAAATGCCAGCGTGTCTCAACATATTAATGCTTTTGTCGAAACATCTGATAAATTAGCAGAGATGGGCATTGTGATTCAGGACGAACTTTTGACGATTATATTGTTAACCAGCCTTCCCAAACAATATGAAAACTTCATTGTTGCCATTGAGACTAGGGATTCATTGCCTAGTTTTTCCACGTTGAAGCAGAAACTTTTGGAGAAAGGAGAAAGAAGAAGCCAGAATACGGAACGAGAGGAAAAAGGTGAACAACAAGCATTTTCAGCAAAACCGGTGGGCAGAACAAAAGAAAACTTAGAAAAGAAGAAGAAATTTAAAGGTAAATGTTTCAGTTGCGGCCAGGCTGGACATTATGCAAGTAAATGTCAACATCGTGAAAAGAAGAAACATCGGTCGTTTACAATGATTGCTGCAGCAGAGGCAGGTAAGCTGAATAAGACTCAATGGTATCTTGATAGTGGGGCGACTGCACATATGTGCAATGATAGACACATTTTTCATCGATATGAGGACCACAATGAACGCATTGCTTTAGCTGGTGAGAATTTTATAAGAGCAGTTGGCAGAGGAGATGTAAAAATAAAATCAGATGATTTTGAAATAACCCTGGAAAATGTCCTATATTCACCCGAGCTTCAGGCCAACTTCATATCGATAAGCAAAGCAGTTAATCACGGTCTTAAAGCAACTAAATCAGAGGCAATAATTACGAATACAAGTGACGAAATTATTCTAAAAGCCAGGAATATTGATAACATGTTCATGGTATGTGTTGAACATGAGAATTGTTTTGCAATGACCCAAGATGTGTGGCACAATCGGTACGGCCATTTGAACCATAAAAGTTTGGCTGAGCTTTCCAAGAAGAATATGGTATATGGTTTGGATATTGGTCATGATTTTGAAAATAGGAAATGCAAAAGCTGTATGTTGGCAAAGATACACACCCTTCCATTTCCTCAAGAATCGGAAACGAATGCAACTGAACTACTTGAAGTAATCCATAGCGATGTCTGCGGCCCGATTAATGTTCCATCAGTCGGGGGATCCAAGTACTTCTTGACTTTTATAGACGAAAAATCACGCCGGATTTTTGTATATTTTCTAAAATCAAAAAATGAAGTATTAGAAAAGTATGAAGAATTTAAAAGTCAAGTTGAAAGGCAAGTTGGAAACAAAATCAAATTTCTTCGCAGTGATAACGGGTGTGAGTACATTAACAACAAGTTTGACGAGTATCTGAAGAAGAGTGGAATTACACGGCAGTTAACAGTACCACATACACCTCAGCAAAATGGGATTGCTGAACGCGCAAATCGTACACTCGTTGAAATGGCAAGAACCATGATGCTTCATGCGAATACCGAAAAAAATCTGTGGGCGGAAGCGGTTATGACGGCAGCTTATTTGCGGAACAGATGTCCAACTAAACATCTTCAAGGTATTACACCATATGAGGCATGGCACGGCAGAAAACCCAACGTCAATCACTTACGGACATTCGGATCATATTGCGTAGCGCTGAAGAAAGGCCATAAGACTAAGTTTGAAAACAGAGGAGAAGAGTATATTATGGTGGGATATTCCTTGGTTTCCAAAGCATACAGGCTGTATGACAAACGACTAAAAAGGGTTATCGAAAGACGAGATGTGGTATTTGACGAAGGCAAGCTCGATTTAAGTGACATGTCTGAACCAGAAAAGGAGTATGTGGTAATAAACTTCGAAAGAACTGTAACAAATGATTCGCAGGCGTTGCCCAATCAAGAAATTGACGTCTCCGAAGAAATTGACCTGCAAAATGTGGAAGATGGGAGAATTAGCGTTGAAAGCGATGAAGGTGCTGAAGGCGGAAGTTGCGTTGAAGATGATTTTAATACAGCGGATGAAAATACTAGTTCTGATGACAACAAAAAAGTGAAAATTGGGCCTGGAAGACCTAAAATTCTTCGAACTGGACAACCCGGAAGACCAAAGAAGCAGTACAATGTATTAAACCGAATGCAACACGAAGAGATACCCCGGACAGTGGAAGAAGCGTTATCTAGCAAAAACTCCAATGAGTGGCAAGAAGCTATGACATCAGAAATAAAATCATTACAGAAAAACAAGACGTGGTCTGTAGTTGATCTTCCGCCGAAATGTAAAGCCATAGGATGCAGGTGGGTGTTTGCTTTGAAACGTAATAAAGATGGACAAATTGAACGCTATAAGGCCCGTTTGGTGGCAAAAGGATGTAGTCAACGTTTTGGAGTGGACTACACTGAAACATTTTCGCCTGTAATTCGGTACGCAACGCTAAGAATGTTATTGGCTTTACCAGTGCAAGAGAAAATGTATTTACATCATATTGATGTATGTACTGCATATTTAAACGGCGATCTAGAGCAGCGATCGGCGAGAGCGCGCACTTGTGCAACATGAGCGAGAGAGCCACACATGTATTCTCACACACATTGAACGAAAACAAACAAACTGAATCAGTCTCGCTTGAGCATTCGTCCGACGCAGTTGTGTCGACGCTTGTTGTTAGCAAGACAATAAAAGAAATGAATTTTTTCGGTAAAAATGAGTTCTTATATGTTAATGTGCATTGCCACGCGCACAACAGTAATATTTCCTATATTATTATATTATAATTTTGTTCATAGTTATGAAAAAATCTTTACAACAATTTCCTTCACTACAGTGAGAGAGGGAAGAGAACAACTCACCAACACAAACCCATATTGTGGTTGTGTTAGTTGCCGATAGCTGATCTAGAGGAAGATGTTTTTATGCGGCAACCAGTTGGATTCAATCTAAAAGATGGAAAAGTGCTCAAGCTCAGAAAATCAATTTATGGCCTGAAGCAATCTGGAAGGACTTGGAACTCAAAACTCGATAATGTGTTGAGGAATTTTGGATTTACAGCATGCGAAAATGAGCCCTGCCTGTATAAAATGAAAATTAATAATATTTTGGTTTTAATTGCTGTATACGTGGATGATATCGTAATTGGCTGTACGGATGAATTGCAAATACTCAAGATTAAGGCGAAGATTGCTGAGGAATTTGATATAAGCGACAAGGGTAAACTCCAACATTTCCTAGGTATGGAGATAGAACGAGAAGGTGATGTCGGTACTATCAAAGTGAGCCAAGTTCAGTACATAAAGGATATTTTGGAGCAATATGGGATGAACAATTGTAAAACTGCTGCAATACCATTACAAGCTGGTTATCAGGTCAAAGACAACGTAGAAAGCAGAAAAACAAATCAACTAGAATACCAGTCCATTATTGGTGCGTTATCATATCTCTCTATCACCACCCGTCCTGACATACAACATTCGGTTAACAAGTTAGCTCAAAGAAATGCAGACCCTCGTGTAGAAGATCTGGTGGCAGCTAAGAATATTCTCCGATATCTGGCGGGGACATTGCAATTGAGTTTGACTTATAAAGCTGGCGATGGCGCAGTGGTTGGTTATGCTGACGCAGACTGGGGCAGTAATGCCATTGATCGGAAATCGTATACCGGCTATGTATTTTTTATAAACAACTGTCCAATATCATGGGAGAGCAAGAAGCAAAAGACAATAGCTCTCAGCAGCACCGAGGCGGAATACATGGCCATGTCGAATGCGGCAAGGGAGGCTGTGTACTTAAGAAGATTGTTGGCTGAACTTTATGGTGGTGACATTGGTCCAATTATATTGAATGCTGATAATCAAGGTGCTTGTAAGTTGGCACTAAATCCGGTATTCCACAACCGTTCAAAGCAAATAGATATAAAATATCATCACGTTCGTGAAGTCGTTAGGAACAAAATAATATAGTTAAAATATTGCCCAACCGACGAGATGGTAGCTGACATTTTAACAAAGAATCTAAGTAAATCTAAACATGTAAATTTTGTAGCATCTTTAGGTTTAAATTAAAACATTTCTTTAATTGTAAAGGAGCATCCATGTTGAGGAAGGGTATTGGAAATATCTACTGTACAACATGTATGTTTTTCTATACTTGGTAAATTTGTATTGTTTCTCATTTTAGATCATAGTAAGCATAGTACGTAAATTGAAAATGTCAAATGTAAAATAATATTTTCTTCATTCAATAAATAACTTTCAAATCTAACAGGTATGACATACGTGGACCATTTCATTTTTATATATATAGATATTAAAAATATTAAAAATACTTTAAATATTAAAAATATTTAAAGTATTAAAAATATTAAAAATATTAAAAGTTTTAAAAATATTAAAAAATAATAAAAATATTAAAAAAATTAAGAATATATAAAATATTACAAATACTTAAAACATCAAAAATATTATTAATATTCAAAATATATATAATATTAAAAATTTGAAAAATATTTAAAATATTAAGAATATTAGAAATATTAAAAATTTTTAAAATATTAAAAACATTTAAATAATTAAAACTATTTAAAATATTTAAAATATTAAAAACATTACAAATATTAAAAATAGTAAAAATATTAAAAATATTAAATATATTAAAAATATTGAAAATATTAAAAGGATTAAGAATATTAAAAATATTTAAAATATTAAAAATTTTACAAATATTAAAAATTTTTAAAAAATTAAAAATATTAAAAGTGTTAAAAACACTAAAAAAATTAAACATATTAAAAATTTTATAAATTTTAAAAATACTGAAAATATTTAATAAATAAATAATAGTAAAAATATTCAAAATATAAAAAATATTAATGATGAAAAAACATGACAAATATTAAAAGTATTGAAGATATTAAAAATATTAATAATATTAATAATATTAAAAATATTAAAAATATTAAAAATATTAAAAATATTAAAAATTTTTAAAATATTAAAAACTAGCTGGCCCGGCAGACTTCGTCCTGCCTCCAAATTTTTGTGAAATATGTTGAGTGTAGTTGAAATCTAATAACGATTGGTTTATTTCTTTGACCTCTAAAATATTTCAATTTAAAGGGCGAGGTATTCCCGGACAAATTCTGTTCTTCATATATCTTAAAGATTAATAATATATAATATTATAATAAGAATTGCTAAAACGGATCAGCAGTGTCGTCAATGATGGGATGAAAACTTACTTATTGATAGGCATATATTCTAAAACCACATTTTTAAGCCGATTGCCTGACATATAACTTTCTGCGTTGGTGTACTGGGTGATTGTACCTTTTAATCCTAAGGAGTACGAATTTCCAAAAATGCCTTCATTAGGCTCAGTAACCCCATTAACCGTTTGGTCTGGGTGATATCAACAGTTATTCCTATTTTCGTTATTGTCCCCTAAAATTTTGAAATGGGAAAAACCGCTTTGTGTATGACATACGTGGACCATTTCATTTTTATATATATAGATAATAGAAATATAATAAATATTAAAAATATTACAAATTTTAAAAATGTTACAACTATTTAGAATATAAAAAATGTTAAAAATATATTTAACATATTATTGTATAAAATTTAGTACAAATATTAAAAGTACTAAAAATATAAAAAAATAGTAATAAATTTTGAAAATGTGTAAAATTTTGAGAAATTATCCGTTTTAAATATTAAATACATACAAAACATTAGAATATTACTTTTCACAGCCACTGTATATTTTTTTAAATTTTATACGTTCTGTTTGTACCAATGTCTTACAACATAGACAGAGCGTCCTTGTGGCATCTATAGCGACTGCTGCATAAAGATGCTGTTTTTCGCAAAAGTGGTCTGTTTTGTGGCATGCAACATGAGGCAATATAGTAAACTGTCATAAAGGGAGGAGTAGCAGTGGGAGAGGAGAGGCAATACTCGTAATGTGAATAGCAAATTAAACCGTAGGCGTTATTATTGCAGACAGTTGGTTGGTGGGTTATCTATAGTGGTAGTGGTAGTTGTTGCCACTCTATGCAGCATACAGTGCCACACAACTGCTGGTTTGGCGGCTGTCAATGTTGCTGATGCTGCCAACGATTGTTTGTCTATCTACAACTAAAGATTCATAATCTTTAGGGAAATTGTGTGCATACGCGTGGATCCACACATCCACATAGAGAGAGACAGGCAGATAGAGGAACCAACCATCTTCCAAGATTCGGTTAGACATGGAGACACAAGGACTAGAGGTTCGACAAGAGATAACTCGTTTTGCCAACAAGTTTGCAGACGCTTAAGTTAATTTAAAGTTAATAAAAGAACAATTTCGCATATAAACGTATGCCAATTACGTGAAACAAAACAAAGTTTTTCGCAGGCAAACAATATAGAACAACTAAAGCCAAAAAAAACAACAACACAGAAATTAATGATATTCTGATAACGTGGATGGAAAATAAAGTTATTTGTTTTAAGAAAGTAAGAGGTTCTAAAAGCGCCTTGCATGTCGTCGCATACTGGCAACGGGTAAGAGCTGGGCGAAAACTTTGGCAAAATTATAAGAAAACTGCTCGTGTTGTGTTTACGATGGCGTAACATAATGACAGAGAACACGGTTAATGAAGTTCGTATTGAAGTTTTGTAAACGAATTTAATAGTAATGTTAGGCTAAGACAACTCACAACGAGATAACGGCGATAAAATCTGAATCTTTTACAATCATGGTCAATATTAAAGTCTGGAGATTACTGTGAGAAAGTCAACAAATTATATACAGTGAAGGATATAGACATTATGACTTGACTTTAAGACATCAAAAAATTACAAAAAAAAAAAAATAATTAAATATTTAAAAAATTAAGAATCTCAAAATTTATTTATCAAAATACTAAAAAAAAAATATTGGAGTGACTAAAGATACTGAACTTTTTATATTCTATATTATATTCAAAATGATAAAAATATGAAAGTTATTGAGAATATAAATAATGTTAAAAATATTTAAAGTATGGACATTTTTTAAATTTTTTTTTTAAATTTTAAAAAAAATAAAAGTATAACAAAAAATTCAAAATAGTAAAATAATATAACTATTTGAAACATAGGCGCTATGATAGGCTTAAAAGTACAAGTCAATCCATCTTAAATTATTTCTCATTTTAAGAATTCAGTTTGTGTCATTTTTTTTGGAAAATGTTCTTCCACTGTGCTCTCAGTAATATGTGAATGTATAAATGAATAAACGCCTGTCGATATTCGTTTATTCTTATATATTCCTTTAAGTTTTTTCTTTCTTTTTTACACATAACAAATTATCTTATCTAAGAAATGTGCAATGCCATAAACAAATAAACTAAACAAGAACAAATAACAAATAACAATGCCGTGTCCTGCTTCTCTGTCTGTCTTCTAAATATTGTGAACGTTTCGTCCAATTGGAAAGTCACAACATACGCCCAACACCATTTCCCACTCTTTCCGACAGAAATCCATGAAAATACCTTGGATTTATGGTCACTGGAGGAGGTAAAAAGTAAATTTAATTAATTGCCATAAAACAACAATAGCAGCAGCAGCAGCCACAGCAACAACTAAAATCAACAAGAACTTGAGTTGTTATGGCAGCTACAGAATCAACACAACAATAATATTGTAAATTTGTTGCTGGCTGGTATTGTCGGTGGCCAAATTAAATAATATAAGTACATACTAAGTGTACACATACAAACATTTTATAAAGGATTACAAGATTTTTTTGTATTAGAGTTGTTTTTTTTTTGTTAGGAAAATGAACATTGTGTAAAGAAGCTGAAGTTACAATGAGTTAGTAATTTGTTGAGGTTGTTTCAAAGGATAACACTTAGTATTGAAAATGTTGGGTAAACTAATTTTGTGGAATTGAAAATTTTTGCTTAGTAAACGTATGTTAAGTGAGAATATGCAATATTCGTAAAATTTTAAATTTTTTACTATTTTTACTATTTTTAATATTTTTAATATTTTTAATATTGTTAATATTTTTAATATTTTTAATACTTTTAATACTTTTAATATTTTTAATATTTTTAATATTTTTAAAATTTTTAATATTAATAATAGTTTTAATATATTTAATATTTTTAATAATTTAAAAATTTTATTATTATTAAAAATATTTTAAATATTTTTATTGACAATTTTTGAATATTTTTTTTGGTGTTTTTAATATACCTAATATTTTTAATATTTCTAATAGATTTAATATATTTGTAATATTCTTAATATTTTTAATATTTGTAGTAGTTTTAATATTTTAAATATTTTTAATATTTTCAATATTTTTATTATTTTTAAAATTTTTAATATTTTTAATAGTTATAATATATTTTGAATATTTTTAATATTTTAAATATTTTTAATATTTTTAATATTTTTAATAATTTAAAAATTTTATTATTATTAAAAATATTTTAAATATTTCTGTTGACAATTTTTGAATATTTTTTTTGTGCTTTTAATAATGAATGAATTAAATTAATTTAGAGCATTAATTTAATAAATTTATTTGCTTTAATGAAGTTTATGAATTTAATGAATTTATTGAATTTAATGAATTTAACGAATTTAATGAATATAATAAATTTAAACAAATTTGTAATTTTTGTAAAATTTTTAATTTAATGAATTTAATGATTAATAATAATATTTGATTAATTAATATTTAATTAATTTAATTAAATTAATTTAATTTATTTAATGAATTTGTGAATTTAATGAATTTATTGGATTTATTGAATTTAATGAATTTAATGAATTTAATGAATTTAATAAATTTAATGAATATAATGAATTTAATAAATTTAATGAATTTAATGAATTTAATGAATTTAATGAATTTAATGTATTTTATGAATTTAATGAATTTGATGAATTAAATGAATTTAATGAATTTAATGAATTTAATAATTTTAATGAATTTAATGAATTTAATGAATTTAATGAGTTTAATGAATTTAATGAATTTGTGAATTTAATGAATTTAATAAATTTGTTGAATTTAATAAATTTAATGAATTTAATGAATTTAAAGAATTTAAAGAATTTAATGAATTTAATGAATTTAATGAATATAATGAATTTAATGAATTTAATGAATTTAATGTATTTTATGAATTTAATGAATTTGATGAATTTGATGAATTTAATGAATTAAATGAATTAAATGAATTTAATGAATTTAATGAATTTAATGAATTTAATAATTTTAATGAATTTAATGTATTTAATGAGTTTAATGAATTTAATGAATTTAATGAATTTAATGAATTTAATGAATTTAATGAATTTAATGAATTTAATGAATTTAATGAATTTAATGAATTTAATGAATTTAATTAATTTAATGAATTTAATGAATTTAATGAATTTAATGAATTGAATGAATTTATGAATTTAATGAATTCAATGAATTTAATGATTTTAATGAATTTAATGAATTTAATGAATTTAATGAATTTAGTGAATAAAAAGAATGAATAATGAATTTAATGAATATAAGTAGAAGCCCCCCCTAATGGGGATACGGCAGCATCTACTTCGGGGACCAGCAAGCCGACGCCGGGCAATGCCTCCCCACCTCGCGCTGGCAAGCCAGCTAAACGGGTACGACCTCATGATCGACGCTACCGTGACCGTCGAAGGGCCAACTACATCCTTTCAACTGTTGGCAAAATCCCTGAGGTTCAAAGATCCACGGAGCAAAACCAATTGGTTCAAAAGGCCAAAAACCTACTGAACCAATCTCAGACCCCACAAGGGACTGCTAACATAAAACGTCAGCGATCCGCTGATGAGCCTGGCATTGCCAGTTCACATAAAAGATCAAAGATCCAAGAAAGAGTCCGGTACAGCGACATAGCCAGGAACAGTCTCACACGCGCCGTCGTAGACAACTCACATCCCAGCGGTAGCATCTCGTTTGAGAACTGGAGGAAAGCTAACGCTAAGCTGCTTGTTGCGTACGCTAGTGTAATAAGGGACAATCCTGGCACTCCAGCAAGATGTACTGACGCAGGCTGGCATCTGAACAGAGTAAAGCTCATGGCATTCCACGACCAACGCTCGTTAGAGTTATTCGAAAAGGCTCTAACGGTCATTGGCGAAGTATGGCCAGGGGCTAAACTCTGTCTGGAAGAGCAGTGCGATATCCCCAACAGGCCTAGAGGTCGTATAAAAATCCCAGATATAATGGCTAGTAACCGAAAGGCAATCCTTGAGCTTCTGCAAATTTCCAACCCCAGCCTCGATGTGGAAAACTGGAAAATCTTGAAGGTATCGGAATCACGGGACACCTTCGTTCACGTCACCCTCCTCATCACCGATGAAAGCAGTGACCTAATAAAGGAAATGAACAACCTAATATTCTGCGGCTTCACCGAAACAATGATGTGGATATATAAAACAAAACATGCCACACAGACTGTAACCGCAGACGTGCCACCCACAGCTACAGCACCATCTGTCGCTCTGACACCAATAACTGCAACTCCCGCAGCTACATCAACAACTGTAACTCCCGCAGCTACAGCACCATCCGTCGCTCCGACACCAATAACCGCAGCTCCCGCTGAGGACAACCTCGCAGCGCCAAGCAACAATCCGGCAGATGAAGAGCACTGCTCAGATGCTGAATCCATGGCATCTACCATGGTCAGCTTAGGAGGGCTTTTCCAGGAGGCCGATGAGGATGACCTACTGATGAGCGATGACGACGACGCCAACAACACCGTCATTGAGCATTCTTCGGGTGGTACAGATAAACCTCCACCACTCTAAGAGTGCTTCAGCAGCACTTCAGGTACGTCTCTCCGAGCTCCAGGAGGACGTACTTCTCATCCAGGAGCCCTGGATAAATCAAAACAGAGTCTGTGGATTAAACCACAAAAATTATAGACTCTACCAAGGTAAGGTAAATGCTAAAATACGAGCGTGTATCCTAGTACGGAAACAGCTTGACGCATTCCTGCTAAATACTTTCGGTAACGAAGATCTTACAATTATAGGTTTAGAAATGAAACAATCAACCCTATGGATAGCTTCGGCATATCTTCCTTACGAAGACCAAAACCCCCCATCAGAGGAACTGAAGAAAGCAGTACTAACGGCGGAACACAACAAGACCACCCTCATTGTCGGAATGGATGCAAACGCACACCACACGCTGTGGGGAGGTAAAACGATCAACAAACGAGGTGAGTTACTCTTTGATTATATTCTAAGTAGGAACTTAGTAGTGCATAACCAGGGAGATACGCCCACCTTTATTAACTCGATCACTGAGCAGGTCATAGACCTGACAATTTCTAATGCCAAAAACGACTTGATATCAAACTGGCGGGTGGAGGATGTTCACTCCTTCTCCGACCACCAATACATTTCCTTTGAAATATCTGCTCAAATAACGAAGCCGATAGTAACCTTCAACAAGAGACGGATGAAATGGGACGTCTACAGGGAACACCTTGCAAGACTCCTACCGAATACAACTGATCTCACCATTGACAGCCCACAAAAGTTGGACAGCATGGTAGGTAAAGTTACAAAAGCCTTGGCCTTATGCACCAGGAAATCCTGCCCAAGACGAAAAGATGGGAAAAAGCAGAAGCCTCCATGGTGGAACGACGATATCTCTAGATCCCGTGCTTCCACCAGAAAATCCTTCAACAAGGCCAAGAGAACAGGCCAATGGGAGGAGTACAAGGAGAATCTAAGACTCTTCAAGAAACTACTAAAGAAGGCGAAAAGATCTTCATGGAGGACATACACCAACGATGTCGAAAAAACCGCAGAGGTAAGTAGACTTAGGAAAGTATTATCCTCGACAACCAGCGCCCCGGCATACATAATGAAAAATGATGGTACCTGGACTGAATCCTCAAAGGAAACCTTGGAAATCCTATCGGATACCCACTTCCCCAGGGGAGAGTCCAACTCCATAACCGTCGCACCTACCGACTTATGCGACAGAATACCGGTAATTGAAAGGAACATGATCAAAGACGCCATCAACGACTTTGATCCCTACAAATCACCCGGTCCGGACGACATCATACCCGCCGAACTTCAACAGTCACTGGAGATACTATTGCCATGGCTGGAGGCTATTTTTAACGGCTGTGTGAAATTATCCTACCTACCAATACGATGGAGAACGGCAAAGGTGGTCTTCATCCCAAAGGCGGGAAAGCCATCACACACCAAAGCGAAGGACTTCAGACCTATAAGTCTTACTTCATTCCTTTTGAAAACCCTTGAGCGAATCATGGACGACATCATCAAAAATTCAATTGGCCCGGATCTCCTTTCGAATGCTCAGCATGCTTACACAAAGGGGAAATCGACAGAATCCGCACTCCATGCACTATTGTATCCCATAGAGAAATCGCTGGACAAGAAAGAATTTTCTCTGGTTGCCTTTATGGACATAGAGGGAGCTTTCAACAACATCGAACCCCTCTGCATCATGACAGAGCTCAACAGCCTAAATATCAACTCACATATTAGCAAGCTGATTCGTAACATGCTATTAAAGAGAACTATTACCTCAAAGCTGGGAAATCACACCCTCACTAGAAGAGTGACTAGAGGCACCCCTCAAGGGGGAGTATTATCGCCGCTATTATGGAATTTTGCCGTCAACGACGTTCTCAAACGGTTGGAGTCGGAAGGATGTACAGTAGTAGCGTATGCAGACGATATAGCACTCTGCGTCTCTGGGGGAAGTTTATCTTGTCTCGAACAAAGGATGCAGGACTATATCAACATCCTGGCAAACTGGTGTGCCAGTAGAGGGCTCAATGCGAACCCGGACAAAACAGAACTGGTACTTTTCAGTCGGAAACAGAAATCGCCCGCTACATCCAACATCTATCTGGGCAGCAAACAACTCAACTTCTCCGATACGGCGAACTACCTGGGCCTTATATTAGACAGGAAGCTTAATTGGAGACAGAATATTGAAAGCAGATCCAGCAAAGCACTCATAGCTTTATATACATGTCGTAAAGCTATCGGGAAAACATGGGGATTTAAACCCAAGGTAACACTCTGGATTTACAATGCTATAGTGAAGCCAATACTACAATACGGCTCTATAGTTTGGTGGTACGCGCTCGACAAGAAGAGCAAATTCAAACAACTGGATCGTGTTCAACGGTCCTCTTGTCTCCTGATAACCGGATGTATGAGATCGACCCCCTCTAAGGCTCTCTACACGATACTCAATCTACTACCACCTGATCTGAGCTGCAAATGCTCTGCTCTCAAATCGGCTATTCGACTAAACGAGATTGATCATTGGGATCGTTCCATCGGACATTCAAAGATCCTGAACCACATCAACATCTCACTCGAAACTGACTACGTGCTAAACACACGGAAATCAAACGTTCTATACGGAACTAGAACGCCCTCCAGAAAGGAGTGGGCAGAGAATGAGAACGCAATGTATGGACCAGTGAACATATTTACCGATGGGTCCAAACTGGATGACAAGGTCGGCTACGGTATCTACTCCGCGGATCTGGGCCTAAATATAAGATCAAGAATTCCAGATTTCTGCAGCGTTTTCCAAGCGGAAATACTTGCTATTAAACGAGCCGCGGACGTGATCAACGTGAGGAAGATATCACAGGAGGATATTCTCCTGTTCACGGATAGTCTAGCGGCGGTAAACTCGTTGAAGTCCTGTGACATCAAATCGAAAGTGGTCAGTGCCTGCCGGAAATCTCTTAACGAGATATCCAGGAACAACAGAGTTCTGGTTACGTGGATTCCCGGACACAGCGGAATCGAGGGCAACTGCAGAGCGGATGAAGAGGCCAGACAGGGCTCAGCCCTGCTGGAAAGCGACGTTGAACACGTAGCACTTCGCCCTATATCCACCTGTAAAAGTACCATTGAAAATCTAACGTTTAGAATTGCAAACGACAGATGGAAGAATGAAGAAACCTGTAGAAAGGCCAAAATGACTTGGCCAGAATACAACGCGAAACGTGCATCGTACCTGGTAAGTCTTGAGAGGGACCAGATAAGGAAGATTATTGCCTTCCTGACGGGACATGGACCCATAGGCAAGCATGCGAAAAGAATGGGATTCGCAACGAAAAGCGAATGCTACTACTGCGGAAACAGTAGCAGTGAACCATCCACCGACCACATTATTTGTGATTGCCCAGCGCTATACAGAAGGAGACTGGAAACCCTGGGGAAACCCTTTTTAAATGGTGTAGAAGAACTTGCATCGTTGGACATCGGAAGGATTAACAACTTTTGCAAAATTATCAACTGGACGGATTGGATCGAAACTCCGGATTCCCAATCGACAACTGGCAACGCGATCAGTCAGCACACGCGCTGATAGCATAGGTTGAAGGGATGGCACAAATGCCCAACGGGTGTCACAATGGGTCCATAGGGACCTAAGTGTTCTCCTTTGAAGAAGGAGATGCCTGCATACCAACCAACCAACCATAAAAATATAAAAATATAAAAATATAAAAATATAAAAATATAAAAATATAAAAATATAAAAATATAAAAATATAAAAATATAAAAATATAAAAATATAAAAATATAAAAATATAAAAATATAAAAATATAAAAATATAAAAATATAAAAATATAAAAATATAAAAATATAAAAATATAAAAATATAAAAATATAAAAATATAAAAATATAAAAATATAAAAATATAAAAATATAAAAATATAAAAATATAAAAATATAAAAATATAAAAATATAAAAATATAAAAATATAAAAATATAAAAATATAAAAATATAAAAATATAAAAATATAAAAATATAAAAATATAAAAATATAAAAATATAAAAATATAAAAATATAAAAATATAAAAATATAAAAATATAAAAATATAAAAATATAAAAATATAAAAATATAAAAATATAAAAGTATAAAAATATAAAAATATAAAAATATAAAAATATAAAAATATAAAAATATAAAAATATAAAAATATAAAAATATAAAAATATAAAAATATAAAAATATAAAAATATAAAAATATAAAAATATAAAAATATAAAAATATAAAAATATAAAAATATAAAAATATAAGAATAGCTAATATATAAAATTCTCGTGTCGCGGGGTGCGTAATTGAACTCCTCCGAAACGGCGCGACCGATCCTTATAAAATTTTGTGAGCAGATCGAGTAGGTCTGAGAATCGGCCAACATCTATTTCATCCCCCTAAATCTTAAGGGTGGTCCACCAGCGCCCGATAGTAGGCGCTGGGGTGGGTTTATAATCAAAACTTGAACAAATGGACCAATTTAACTGAAATTCAGAATGTATGTTTGTTTGACCATCAGAAAAAATTGTATGTACAAATGGAACCGGTAGATGGCGTTTGGGTGGATTTTTAATCAAAATTTTAATGGATGGACCAATTTAACTGAAATTTAGTATGTATATTTGAGTGATCATGAGAACAAAGTTTCTGTATAAATGGACCCGGTAGGTGCCGCTAGGGTGGAATTATTATGAAAATTTTAACGAATTATACAATTTGACTAAAATTTAGAATGTATATTTTGTTTATTATGAGAAATTTCTTTCTGTATAAATGGACCCGCTGTTGATTTGGCTGGAGTTGAATTATTTCGAAAATTTATATTGATTGTCCGATTTTACTCAAACTTAAAATGGTTTTTTGAACATGAGAAAATGTTGGATGTTTGTTTTTATTCAGTTGCCGGTGTTTAGATTATGATACACTTATTTTTTGGAATGTCATTTAGTCACCAGTGATAGCATTACATATAAACATCTTTAAAACATCAAATTATTGAGAAGTCTGTATATAAAAATGGATATAAAAATGGAAAGATACAATCACCCAGTACACCAACGCAGAAAGTAATGTGTCAGTCAATCGGCTTAAAAATGTGGTTTTAGAATATATGCCTATCAATAAGTAAGTTTTCCTCAAATCATGGACGACACTGCTGATCCATTTTAGCAATTCTTACAATAATATATAAAAATCTTTTAGGTAAATAAAGTACAAATTTTGTCCATAAAAATCTCGCCCTTTAAATTGAAATATTTCAGAGGTCAACGTAATCAACCAATCGTGTCTGCATGCTAAATTTTGTTTCTAAGGTGAACGGAATTGTAGATTTGTATGAAAGGTACCTGAAGGGGCGCGGCCATGTAGCCCATATGCAATATCGTAAATAGTTTTGGAATAATATTGACCCAGCAAAGTTTCAAAACAGTTGGTTACGTCTGTCGAACTTAGTCGTGCGTACCAGCAGGACAGACGGACATGGCGCTAACGACTTAAAAAGTCATGAATCGTATTTGGTTCAAAGAAACCTAGGGTCTAAAGTGACTCCTTGTTTGTGTTGCACTTTGGGTTGTATCAAATGATATATACCCTCCTACCGATAGGGTGAGGGTATAAATAGTCCTCTTGTTGTCTTATATTGAAGACCGTGTTGTCGGCGGACCGGCCGTGACATAGTGGTTAGAACACGCGACTATCATGCGGGAGATCACAGGTTCAACTACTGGTTCCAGTCATTTAAAAAAAAAAAACATTTTCTTTCACTGTCGGCTCCCAGTCCAGTCAATCGGCATGTCTAGCAAGAGCTTCTTAAACAGTGATGTTAGCATTCGTCGATAAACAAGTAGATGCCGTTAGTTGTGAATCTTAAAATAGAAAGCGTGTTAATTCACAACAACGCGAGAAGATATCCCTACCTCATTCATGGGGTGTAAAGGGAAATTAAGTAAGTAAGTAAGTGTTGTCGGCGTGTTTGGGGGAAAAGTAGACGGATACGGTAGCAAGCAAATTAATGGAGTAGAAATTTCCATCTGTAAAGACATAGATGAAA